>JAHVAK010000120.1:600000-772596 GCA_019845155.1 Luehdorfia chinensis
TAATAATCGTAAAGATGTGTGTCAGGATCGTAGCAAGTGGTAAGATGTGGTCTCTGCCTACCCATATGGGAAAGAGGCGTGACTCTATGTATGTATGTATGTATAAATCGGAGGGTTGGCGGACTTCACATGTCCTCTAAATATTTCTATTCCTCGGACATGCAGGTTTCCTCACGATGTTTTCCTTCACCGCCAGCACGTGGCAAATCAGCACTTAAAATTGTAGAACAATTTTAGAGGTGCTGGCACCGGGGATCGAACCCAGGTTACTCTAAGCGAGTATATACTATGAAATTAAAGGCGAGCACCAGGCCCCTGAGCTACCACGGCTTCTTTTTTCTTGTATTTATATAGATATAAGGATTTGCCGTGTGCTATCGGGTTAAGAGAATCTACCACCCCATCTCATCGCGTGGGTGTCGTAAAAGTCGACAGAGGTAAATGAAATCGAGGAGATGGTCAGCGGCATCTTCCTGAAACATCCGAATAAAAAAACTGCGTTTGCCAACCCACCTGCCAAGCGTGGCAACTACAGCGATATCCCCCCAAAATTTAGCTACAAACTTTTGTGGTAATCTATGGGGGAGGCCTGTGTTCAGCGGACAAGTAATAGGCGAAGGTGAAGTGATGATGATGACGAAGGATCAGCATGTAGATGCAATGCCATCGCAAAGATTTAGACATTAATTAAAATAGGAAAATTAAGAAAAAGTCATAAACCTTAAGGTGTATGGCGCAAAGAGTTTTCATTATCGTAAAATATGACTCAAATGAAAAACTTGAAACTGTACACAAAGTATCGACCATTTTGAAGAGAAAACTTCATAGAATTTTCCATTTTACGTTTTACTTTTTTGCTTTTTTTGATAAAGCGACGAGACGAGCAAAACGGCAAAACGAGCAGACGTTGCACTTAGTGCAACGTCTGCCCATCTGTTATGGGCAGTGTTACTCTGAATATTTCTGTGTAGCACCACGCAGCGCCCGTCACCCTGAGACATTAGTGCTGAAGTCTCATATGCCCAGTGAATACGCTGGCTCTCAGTGCCCTTCAAACCGAAACACAGTAATGTTTGCACACTACTGCTTCACGGCAGAATAACTGGCCCTGGGGTGGTACCTACCTAGACGGATTCCAGCATAGAGAACCTACCACCAGTCTTAAAATGTTAATTTACTAATATACTATTTCAATACGAAAATATCTCTGACCCAAACTTCTCTTTGATACTGTAAGTATCACAGATTGGTTGATTTTGACCGTGTCCCAAAAAGGTTTTATTTTTTATTTTATTTGACGTAACGAGCACAACGTTCACCTGATGGTAAGTGCAGCGTCTGCCAAATCTGCAAATGCTGTGTCACCCAGAACATTCCTGTGCGATGCAACACTGCGCCAGTCGCCCTGAGACAAGAGTTCTTAAGTCTCATATGCCCAGTGATTACGCTAGCTCTCGGTGCCCGTCAAACCGAAACAGTAATGTTTGCACACTACTGATTCAAGGCAGAATAACTGGCCCTGGAGTGGTACCTGCCTAGACGGATTCCTGCATTATACGCTTCTTAGTAGAGGCATGTCATTGACGGTTTGTCCATCAATGTAATTTAACAGCTTCTCGTCAACAGGTTGAAAAAGTAAAGTTTCAGCCTATAAATGTCCCACTACTGGGCACAGGCCTCCTCTCATTTCTGAGAGGGTTATAGGGAGGCAGGTTGAAAAACCAGTTAATTTAATTATAAGCTTTTTCTATAACGAAGTAATTTTTTTTATCAACGTTAAAACATTATCAATTAGTTGCTAACAACATGGGTAAACTGTTTTTTAAAGAAATTGCCATTCGGGGCAACTGTGCGCATTTATGCCTTTAAAACCATACTATGTTTTAAATATTAAAGCTAAGAAAATGAAAATATATTCTTCTGATAGAGCATTTATTTGTCTATAAATAAAAAAAAACAAACTAATGAAAAGCATTTCTATTTGCAAAAATACAATTAAAGAGAGCCAAAGTACGATCGTGTATATATAATTTGTAATAATCTTCAAAACTGTTTCACTACTGTCAATGAAGTATAATTGAATAAGCGATAAAGTTTCAGCCTATAAATGTCCCACTGCTGAGCACAGGCCTCCTCTCATTTCTGACAGGGTTTCGGAGCTAGGAAGAATCCGCCACGCTGCTACAATGCGGGTTGGCGGACTCCACATGTCTTCGAAATATTTTTTTATTTCGTTGACATGCAGGTTTCCTTACGATGTTTTCCTTCACGGCCGAACACGTGGTGAATCAGCACTTAAAATTGCAATTAACAATTTTAGTGGTGCCGGTACGGGGAATTGAACCTAGGTCACTCGCGTACTGCGAAATTTAAAGCGAGCGCCTAGCCTATGACCAGCGATATGGAGCGTTGAAAAGAATTAATAAATTTTAATATTGGTTTACATATTGACGAAAAACTGTTATGTATTGACAAATACGAAGCTGTTGAAAAACTAGTTTGTTCAATCAACGACCACCTCTACTTCTTACGACACCTCGGTAGTAAAGAGGTAGATGGTCTTCATGTGAAGAGGGGCATCGATTACGAACATTTCTATCGGGTTCTACCCACAAAACTTCATTCGGATTGAGATCGGTAATCTGTGGTGGTCATACCATATTTTGTAACACCTTTTCTGTCTTTTTCTGTAATTAACTCTGCGTAATTTAGAATTGTGCATTATCTTCGCTGGTGGTAGGATTCCTATGCAGGATTCCGACTCGGTTTGAAGGGCACTGTGAGCTAGTGAAATCACTGGGCTCATATGCCCACTCATATGACTTAAGAACTGATGCCTCAGAATAATGTGAGACAGCATTTGTTATGAGCAGATGTCACTTTATTCAATAAAAAAAAGATAATGAATTCCGGTCGATCATTGGGCGACCACTAGTGAAAATAGATATATGTAGTTAGTTAATGATTTTAACTATTTATTTCCAGAAACAGTACCATCCACCCTTGAACGTCGTCCTACCAGCCACTGCGCCGGCCACGCCTCCCATCTACGGTGAGTACTTTATAGCAGCGATTTATAAAATGGGTTTCGTGGGAACGTTCCCAGGGCTCCGCGAAGTTATTTATTTTTTGCTGTTAAATCAGGGATTCCAAAAACTATGTCCCACGGAACACCATTATTCACTAATACCAGTATACACTTAAAGATCTTCTATTTTATATTTAATGGCAGGTGAGGTTCTTACTGGTGGTAGGATTTCTAGGCAGGAATCCGTCTAGGTAGGTACCACCCCAGTGCCAGTTATTCTGCCGTGAAGCATTAGTGTGCAAACATTCCTGTGTTTCGGTTCGAAGGGCACTGAGAGCTAGCGTAAAACACTGGGCATATGAAACTTAAGAACTTATGACTCAGTGATGGAGACAGTCTGGTACCCAGAAAATTTCTTTGAGACACAGCATTTGTTATGGGCAGATGTTGCACTTACCATCAGGTGAACGTTTTGCTCGTTTCATCACTTCTTCAAATAAAAAAAAGTCAAGTCCGGCACGGCAGTGACAATAAATAATTCAAAATCTCGATCAACAGTAAAATGATAGTTGACTTTTTTCGATTTGCTGGACCCGTGTAGACAAAACGAAAAATACAATTATAGTCTTACATTGAATTTTCCAATCTCTGTACACTTTCACGAGCACTCGCTGTATAACAAACTATCAATATTAAACATCAAAACTCAATAAACACAGAAATTACAAAATTCAATTAAAACACCACCATCACTTTTCGAGTTGACGCCATCAATCCAACTCGCGACTTAGAAGTCAGGTACTACTAGGCGATGCAATCTTCAAGTTAAAGATATTACGACGGACCACCGTAACATGAGCTCTCCCGGCGTTTGGTTGGCTCCTCTAAAACTAGGTAACACATCATCGTTCAGCATCTTAAGTCCAATGCTGAACATAGGCTTCTCCCATAGATTGCCACGAAAGTTTGTGTCTCTCATTTTCGGTGGATTTTGACACACTTGCCACGTTGGCAACCGCATTTTTTTTTTCATGTGTTCCAGGACGATGCTGCTGCCCATCTTCTGGTTTTAATTTTCACTCTGTCGTATTCTAGGCTACCCACGGGATAAGATGGGGTGGTAGATTCTTTTAAGCAGCCACCACAGGGCGCAGGTTAGGCAACATAAACCATATTTAATTTGGCATGCGAATGTTGGCAGGTGAGCCGACTTTGACGCCTCCCCCGAGGTCCCCCGGAGCTGCGGTAGTGACCCCGGCTTCTGGTGACGGCAGAGGCCATCCCCCAGACGGGACTTCTTCTGACAAAGTAAGTAACTATAGTCTATTCAGGGATAACGTCCGTAAGTAATAGACATTATTTACACAATACGCATCGAATGTCATTTTTTTATAAACTACACTATTCACAAAGAAATGCCTCTTTCCTGGTAAGAAACAGCAAGATACCCAGCGGAATTTTTTTTCACCCATTTTAAAATTAATCTACGATTACAGCAGTATTATAAAGATGTAGAAATAGCTTGGCAGCGATCACCTCATTCCCAGGTGTTATCATCATCCATGTGTTCCTTAATATTATAATAATCTTTCTTAAAAAATCTTTATTAATTAAATAGTTTGAACTTTTTGATTGAAGACTTTGCACACTGTCTGGGATTTTGTTGTAAAATCATATACATTACCCCATGAAAGATTTATTGACTCTGTTAAGTCGAGTAACCGGCATTATTATTTTGTGCTCGTTCCTGGTATTTACATTATGAACATCACTTTTTTTTATTAAAGAACGTTTTGCTCGTCTCATCACTTTTTCCAAAAAAAAAAAAAATTTGACTCCTAAATCAGGTTATATTATCATCATTATCATTTCAGCATATCTCTGTCGACTTTTACGATACCCACGGGATGAGATGGGGTGGTAGATTATCACTTATACAATATTATTACTCAGTGTAGACAGTTGAAGACTAAACTTTTCAGTTCCCTCTATTGTTCTAGTCTTCAGAAACAGCTGGAGTATCGCGTACACCAAGTACGGCACTCTCCCGTAAAGAGAGCTACAAAGCTCAGCGGCAACATTACAGAAGAGAAAAGAAGAGAGCAGCATCAGCACTGTTACATTCTATTGAGGATCCAACTGTAGTTGTGCTAGCTGATTGGCTTAAGGTAAAATTTAAGTTAAAAAATAAACCATCCAGATTTACTATTAATTCAATCATTATATTGTCATACAAGCATTAATTTTTGATATAAATATATTTATTAGAGTTGGACTTAACACTGTTCCTTGCGGCACACCATTGAGTTATACAAAGATTTTGAAGTCTATATATTTCTTTCCTTTATTTATGCGTTAAAAATTGCCAATTTGATGCATCTAACAGACTACGAAAAGACAATGATTATTTAATTAAAATTTTTACGTACTTGAATGTATAATAACCTTGTTGAACGCTTTGAATGAATATCCTACAAATAATAATAATGTCCTCCATTTATTTTTACAGGTCCGCGGTTCCCTCAAGTCATGGACGAAACTTTGGTGCGTGCTAAAGCCAGGTCTTCTGTTATTGTATAAGAGTCCCAAGGCCAAGGTAAGATGACTTTTACAAATTTGATGTCAATGTTTCAATGGTTCAATTGACAGTTTCTTTTGAAATATAGTAGTGAGCTTGTACTCTTAAGTTCAAGGTTCTTTTCGGTAGAGAATGAAAAGATCTCTAGTGGCAATCTACTTAATACAACTTAAACACTGACTGACAGACAACGCACAGCCTACACCAGTGGGTTTAGTAGCACGAAATTTTGCACAGGAGTTTCTTTCATAACAAAAGTGCGTTGATCTATCTTAGGTGCAAAGATGCGGTAGGATAGGTAGACAAACATCCGCCCAGAACTAAAGAAATCAACAGTCCAAAGGATCAGCAACCTGAAGTGGCAATGGACCGGCCATACAGCTCTTAGAACCTATAACGATTGGGGGAGAAAGGTTCTCGAGTGGCAAACGTACAAAGACAACCGATGCTTCGCGTTAAGCATGACGCTCTGAGAAGTGTGCACTTCTGTCTTTACGGAGTAACAGAAAATACAGAACGGAGTACATATCGTTCACTTCATGCGAAATGCCACTCCTGCCCATAATATTGCCGTGTCATTCAAATTTCTTCTGTGTTGCACCACCACCCACCATCATACATCGCTTCATAACCTCATGTGCCCACTGATTACACTAGTTTGTGTCTTCAAACCAAAACACAGTGGCGTTGTCCACGAATACTCCTATTTTGCAGAATACCTGGCACTGCTGTGGTACGTTGTGGTGTACAAACACTATTTATAATCCGACGTTTCGAGTGTTTTACAGCACCCATGGTCACGGGGGACCGAGGTGACAGATGTCCCGATGTCATAGTTAACCCGGGGTACCTTCAGCTTTTAATTATTATTTTTGGTCCGATCTACGCAAAATGAGCTTACAGTGTCTTAAAGTCTTGCAGTGGTATGCTTGGTTTTTGATTTCATTTTAGCAATTATAGAATCCCAAGCCAGTGGTAGTACACAACTATCTTCTTTTGCACTTACCATCAGGTGAACTTTTTTGTGTCTCTTTCTTCTATAATCGGGGCTTTATCCATGCCGTGTTGCTTCCACAGAGCAGCCACTGGGTTGGTACCGTCCTGCTAACCTCCTGCCGGGTGATCGAGAGACCGAGCAAGAAGGACGGCTTCTGCTTCAAGCTTTACCACCCGCTGGAGCAGAGCATCTGGGCGCCGAGGGGGCCACACAACGAGACTATAGGTGGGTTGCCCATTTATGAACAATATTCTAACAAAATGAGCCGCCTATCCATAATTTCACAATCCGCGAGTGACCAGATTAAACCAGACCGGAGAAATTCGGTGCCGGTATCTCTAAAATTGTCAAATTTTAGTGCCGATTTACCACGTGCTAAGCGTTGAAGGTAAACACCGTGAGGAATCCTGCATGTCTGAGATATCCAGGAATCCGTCTAGGTAGGTACCACCCCAGGGCCAGTTATTCTGCCGTTAAGCAGTAGTGTGCAAACATTACTGTGTTTCGGTTTGAAGGGCACTGAGAGCTAGCGTAATCACTGGGCATATGAGACTTAAGAACTGATGTCTCGGGGTGACGGGCGCACGGTAGTGTCACACAGAAATGTTCTGGGTGACATAACATTTGTTATAGGTAGACGTTGCACTTTACATCAGGTGAACGTTTTGCTGCTTTTTGTCACTCTATCCAATAAAAAAAAATTAGGAATTAAGCCAATCCGTATTCGAACAGCGTGGTGTTCACTTACTGGTGGTATGATTGCGCCGCAGGGTTAGTTATTATGCCGTGTAGCAGTAGTGTGTAAACATTGCTGTGTTTCGCTCTGAAGGTTACTGAGACCTATAGTAATCACTGGGCATATGAAACTCGAGAACCGATGTCTCAGGTTGACGGGCGCAGTGTGGTGCCACACAGAAATGTTATGGGTAACACAGCATGGGCGGAAGTTGCACTTACCAACAGGTGAACGTTTTGCTCTTCACGTCACTTTATTCTAATAAAAAAAACTATCACACGCACACACACACACACACACGCACACTAGCCTAGCAATAGTCCGCTGCTGAACATAGGCCTCCCCCCAAAGATTACCACAAAAGTTTGTAGCTCTCATTTTGGGGGGATTTTGCCATAGTTGCCACGCATAGTTGGCAACCGCAGTTTCTTTATTCAGGTGTTACAGGAAGATGCTGCTGCCCATCTCCTGGATTTCATTTTTCCTCTGTCGACTTTGACGACATCTATTGGTTGAGATGAGGTGGTAGATTCTCTTAAGCCACAGCCAGTCAGTCAGCTACCACACGGCACAAAAGAACTATAAAATACGTATTGCTCCAAAACCCTCTCAGGAATGTGAAGGCCTAGTCCAACATTCGAAGGCTATTACATTATTTATTTTTATATTATTTATTTTTATTCTTACTTCTGCAAGATCTATATTCTTCACAAGACGACGCGTTTTTAAATAAGCTACGTATAGTAAGAACCGTTCCTATAACTAACGGACGTCAGTAGCTCATAGATGACTTGAAAAAGTGAGGCGCTGCATAACGCTGGTGGTAGGAGTCCTATGCAGGAATCCGTCTAGGTAGGTACCACACCAGGGCCAGTAATTCTGCCGTGAAGCAGTAGTGTGCAAGCATTACTGTGTTTCGGTTTGAAGGGCACTGTCAGCTAGCGTAATCACTGGGCATATGAGACTTAAGAACTGATGTCTCAGGGTGATGGACACAGTGTGGTGTCAGACAAGAAATTTTCTGGTAACACAGCATTTGTTATGGGCAGACGTTGCACTTGCCATCAGGTGAACGTTTTGCTCGTTTCATCACTTAATCCAATAAAAAAAACGGCTGGTTACATGTAGTAAAGAAACGAATAGTAACTTACCAATAACTGTTCGTCGAATACAGGAACCTGGCGTAGATACGCAGCTTAAATTCCAGCTTATGCCGGACCTGATCATTACACATGGGTGGCATTTGAGATGGTCCTTCGGAGCAGGCGTGCATTCTGTGGAATGATTGTTTATTCTCGCCCGGGGCAGGACTTGCTGCATTGTCGCCATAACTAAAAAGTAGGATTCCTATACTTGGTCCTTCAATGTGACGCCATGAGGAAGCTTAGTCGCTCAGTGAGGTATGGGGAGAGACTTTGTTGAGCCTTTGTCTGCGAGACATAATCCGTAGCGATGATGTCCGCAGCAGAACTATAGTAACCGTCAGAGCCATATGGATGGTAAGCTAAAGTGGAAAAAGTAGTCTATGAGTGTCAGACATCATAGTGCAGAAAGGGTTGGCAATAGGATGGAAAAGCTGTAGGGGGGATCCCTTACACTGCAGCGTGCAGCTGCTCTCAGCGGCGTGTGGTTGCAGGCGCGGTGGTGCAGCCACTGCCGACGGCGCACCTGATCTTCCGCGCGCCCTCGCAGGCGGCCGGACACTGCTGGCTGGACGGGCTCGAGCTGGCGCTCAGATGCAGCAATGCTATGCTCAGGTATCTTGTGTATTTTACTGTTTCTCATTCTCAATCCGTGTCACTCGCTCGGTTTTTACTAGCTACCTGCCAGTCTCCTCCTACTAACATTTGTAAAATCTGTTTTAGACCGGATGTTTTTACTTGAGTTTGGTCTCTGATACACCTTCAGGCCACACAAAGCAAAATTAGATACAAATAAAATGATATAAATTTTACCTGAAACTTCAACTTTAACAATGATTAAAAAAAACATCCGGTCTAAAACCGATTTTACAAATTTTATGGTGGTAAAAAGGTACGATTTCGGTGAAAACCGGAAAAGTCACAAAAAAAACAAAAAAAAAATGGAGGGGGGGTTCAGGGATTTTTTGGCCAACGTGTATTCTCCAAATGGGCCCTCGAACACACCTATTTGGATTGTCGGACCCTCTACCAAACACCCTGTATAGTTCGCATCTTAGAAACTTTCAAAGCGCGGGTATGGAATGTATGCGATATTTCTAGAGCTTCTCGTGTGGCGACATAGATGTCGCTACAGTTCTACTCTCTTCCATTCACAGGGTTTCACCTTCACTCACTCACCTGGTTCTACTCTCTATCACTCACTCGGTTCTATTCTCACTAATTGAGTTCCACTTTCATTCACTTGTTCGGTTCTACTCTCACTTACTCTCACTCTCACTCACTAGACAGACAGAATTTTGTCGTCGAAAAAAAAATCTCACAGTAACTTTTAGATAATTCCGTATTTATTAAATCGATTTTACCATTTATTCATGCGATACGATATCTCGGTGTTTAGATGTTCCCGGTCCAGACCAGAGCAGACCGTGGAGCCAGAAGCGCCGACAACACAGACCAACATATCCCACGAGGAGCTTGAGAAACATTTCAATGAGCACGGTAAGTGGTTTAATATAGTAGATAATTCGTCTTATCAAATTTACCCTACGAGATAAATTTACAAATGAAAGCGGTGATTTCGAAATAAACTACCAAATTAGTAAATAACTAATTGTAGCAACTCTTACATAAAAGAAGTATTGCAAAATAATGGTAACTTTTGGTAGAAAGTTATATAGCAGTTTTAGCAAACTTTCAATTATATATAATATTCAGTATTAGGTAATTTCTTCATATTCGAATTAGATTGGAAATGGCCTCTATAAAAATTTTATTTATTTTTATAGTGATCCCATAAAAACTGTTGTTATTCCTTTGCAATAGTAGATGTAATACGGAGTCATATGAAATATAATTATTAATTAATGTTTTTAATTAATTTTGCGTATATGCAGTTAAGTAGAAAGAGAAAAAGAACAGTAAAAAAGAGACAGCTGAGAGCGGGAAAACAAGTCGCAATGTCTTATCTTGCTTACTCCGTATAAACGCAGCCGTCCATTTTGCAATTAAGTATAAAAAAAATGACCCTGACTGGTTGCGTTCAAGTCTATAATCCAAAAAATTGTAAAGCTATTGCCTAGAAATGTTTCCAGATTATAAATAGTTAACCAATTTACTCTTTTGCTGCTTCGTACTCGTATTGTCTGAATGGGCCGTGGACTGACATGAAAGATTATAAAATCTACGCACAGTTGCGTTCACAGCTCGACAATCATGTATTTTTCAATTTACTTTTTCTACCGAACGATAGATATTTGTAGTGTAACATCTTATTCTATTTTACCTGTTTTAAGGTTTTTAATAGCTATAGAAACTTCAGTGACTATTCCGTCTGATAGAGTAAAATTCGAAATAAAACATTTATTACGAAGATATCTTCATTACAAACAAACAAACGAGACTCTATTGTTGATTATACTTTTTATTATCCATAACGCGGTTCCCTCGTGACTGCATTAACTTTGCTCTTTCGTAAGGAACAATGGTAAGCGTTTTGTGTATCCAATCGTGAAAAAAGGTTTCTTCGAGGCACAACGTGTTCTTTTCACTATTAATAATTTTAACATTTCTCTTTTCCTTATACCCTTTTGCACCCGTACGCTATATTATCGCTCGTTACGCTAAATCGACGTGTCGGTAGCTGTAAAGAAACTCGATATATCGGCTCGTAGCTCACCGATACCTATCATGACCATCTACGATTGTTCACCGAATCGATGCAGCTCCACCGATCCGAAACCGACGAAGAAATCGAAAACCAACAAAACTTCGAGATGGGCGCAGTTCATCGAGTCGTTAGAGATTATGGCGAAAGAGCACGACACTAGCGACTCTCAGACGCCGGAGAGCGATAAGAAAGACGGAGGATTATTGGACTTTCTGAAGAAGAAGGAGATATCCGACAAGAATAATTCGTGTGCAGAAATTAAAGCACATAAGAGATTAAGCAAGAGTCTCGCTTCCAGTCCTTTGAGAGCAGAATCAATAACCAAGAAATCCCCAATTCTGAAGTACTTTGACTTGCCTAAATTGCCAACGCCTCCGGGAGACAAGAAGAACGAGCCGGAGAAGAATTTGACTCCCTCTAGCACCGTTGAAGATAACCTCTCTAAAACGCTTTCTTTACCCAAAAGGCGCAGCTCTACTCCGTCGACTTTAAAGTCTAAATTGGCTCAAAAAAGGATAAGCGATCTTCGGGAATCCGGCGTCAAAACTGATTCGGAAAACGACGACTCTGTTATTAAATCTGCTTTGAACAAGAAGTTTAAAGGTAGCTCGGAAATTTTATGCGACACGTCCGACAACATATTGATTACAAAGACAGCGCCATCTATTGAGAGGTTTAGAGAGACCAGTACGTCATCGTCTGATTATTGCGATGATCAAACGAAAAGACGGTAAGTTTCTTGTTATTCGGGCGTCACGTCAGTACGTATTAACTACGGACAGTTGTGAATATAAAAAAAGTAAAAGTTTATTGAGCTGTTTAAAGCGAGACAGCATTATATCTTCTAGTTTTATCGCATCATACCGCGGAACGCCATCTGTCGGCAAGTATTCGCTCATCGACTATGACAAGTTGCCCTCGACGAGTTTCGAAGCTTTGAAAACCGAACGCAGGGACGAAAGGTTTACGTCGCAGAGCGGTTATATTACCGGGAAGATCTTGGCGAATGGTGAGAGCTTAAGGCGATGTGTCGAACGAGGGTATTTGACTAATTTCTGGCTTAGATTTTTCATCGCCGTGATATGACTAAAACCCCTTTTTAGTTTATATGACCTCGTACGTTAGTTTAACGTCAATAATTTGCTTTGAAACGGCAATAAAACAAAATGTATTAAATTCACAACACCGAACCAAACGTTAAGCAACTTGATGCGGATGTGTTTGTAAATGGGGAAAAGTTGAACTTGTGGATACCACTGTCATTCTTGGAATAACTCTTGATGCAAAGCTTCCAGGGGGCTCCTATTTATCTAAACTAGCAAATAGACTTAGTTCTGCGGCCTTTGCTGTAGGAAAAATAAAAAGTCTGACTAATGTTCAAACAGCAACAATAGTTTATTTTAAATGAAACTAATTTTGCGGATTTTATAGCGTTTAATTTTACTATTTATAACCCGACGTTTCGAGTGCTTTACAGCACCCATGGTCACGGGAGGACTGAGGTGACAGATGTCCTGATGTCATAGTTAACCCGGAGTGACTTCAGCTTTTAATTATTGTTTTCGGTCCGATCTACGCAGAAAGAGCTAACTTTTATTTTATTATTTTTTATCGGATGAAACGAGCAAAACGTTCACCCGATAGTAAGTGCAATGTCTGCCCATAACAAATGCTGTGTCACCCAGAAATTTTCTGTGTGACACCACACTGTGTCCATCACCCTGAGACATAAGTTCTTAATTACGCTAGCTACAACTTAACGCTAGCTTACAGTGCCCTTCGAACCGAACTGTGTCTTGAAGTCTTGCAGTGGTGCGCTTGGTTTATGATTTAATTTTATTAATTATAGGATCCCCAAGCTGGTGGTAGTACCCAACCATCTTCTCTATTGAAATAAGGATGTTTTTTTTAATTTTAATAGCCTCGCGAATCATCATCTTTTGTGGTTTATCAAATTCTTCTTCAGAAAACTTCACGACAATAACTGGCCCTGGTGTGGTACCTATCTAGACGGATCCTGCATAGATATCCTACCACCAGTCTGTCGCAGACACTATAGCACATCTTAGCAAATAAAGATAACAGTCTATTGCGGATCTCAGCAAATTAACTTCCTTTCCTGCAAAATCATATTTATATATTTGTGCCTTAAATATAAGTACCATTTTATATTCCCTGTATGATTTCTTTTTAAGTTTTTGTGGTTCCTAGAACCGATGCCCAGCACTAGGATTTTGAACTCTATCGTGGGTGTGTTTACAGACACATCAAACACGCACAAACACCCAGATTCGAAACAGTTATCTGTAGGCCATTTATCAAATTTGTCAAAAGTTTGAATCGAACCCGGAACGCCATCGCTATGCCAATGCGTCATAATTTTTACTTAAAATAAGACTAAAATGACGCGGAAATAGTCAAATATCCTAGTTCAAGGTTTTGAATCATTGTTGTAAGGTTGCTTGTTTTTTTATGCTAGTTTGCTAGATTATTGTGTAAGTGCTTGTAAATTATATATTTAGTTTAAAGGCGAAAAGTAAGGTGTGTTTGTTGTTTTCATAGCATTTTAGTTATTTTCATAGCATAATGTTGTATTAGTAGTATGTATTCGTATATTGTCATATAGTATTTAGGTATGTTTATCTATGTATATGTATGTGTATATTCGTTTATTTAGTTAATAATATTATATTTATTTTAATAACCGCAATCGCTGTTTACTCACTGCCCTAAGGTTGACTGGCAGAGAATGCTTTTAGCATTAAGTCCGCCTTTTGTTCCTTTTTAATGGTTCATTAAAGAATAAATAAATAAATAAATAAATAATGTCTTATGGTATTTTGCTATGGGGAAATGCAACTGATGTAGAAGTGATTTTTGTTTTGCAAAAGAGGGCCGTAAGAGCTATTTATAATCTTGGCTCTAAAGTGTCTCTAAGGGATAAATTTAAAGAAATTAATATCTTAACCTTGGCCTCTCAATATATATTTGAAAACGTTTTGTATGTACACAAGAACATAAACCAGTTCACTAAAAAAAGTGATGTTCATAATGTGAATACCAGGAACAAGCACAAATTAATTATGCCAGTTACCAGACTTCAGAGAGTCAGTAACTCTTTTATGGGGCAATGTATACGTTTTTACAACAAAATCCCAGCAAGTGCTAAAAGTCTTTCAATCAAAAAGTTTAAATTTTATATTAAACAAAGACTTCATAAAAAGGGTTCTTATAATATTAAAGAATACATAGATGATGATAACCCCTGGGAATGAGGTGATCGCCGCCAAGCCATTTCTACATCTTTATAATACTGCTGTTATTGTACATTATTTTAAAAATGACTTTCAATAAGTATTATGTAAATAATCTATATTGAATAAAAATTTATTCTATTCTATTCTGTTGTTAATAGTTTGTTTGTTAATTTAGAAACATATATAATACATACATTATGTACTATTATTACATTTTGCCGTGTTGCGGCATTCGAAAATCTACCACCCCCATCTCATCCCGTTGGTGTCGTTAACGTCAATAGAGGGATAATGAAAACCGGGATATGGGCAGCAGCATCTTCCTGGAACATTTGAATAAATAAACTGCGGTTGCCAACCCGCCTGACAAGCGTGGATACTATGGCAAAATCCCCCCAAAATGAGAGCTTCAAACTTTTGTAGCAATCAATGGGGGAGGCCTACGTTCGGTACTGAATTAGTGATAGGCTGAAATGATGATAATGATTATTACATTTTCCTGGTTAGCCTTTCACGGATAGATACATATAGGAAATAGTTATTTGGCAGATGATATTGCCAAGGAAATGGGTACAGATCGGGTGGTCTGATCTGGGGAGGGCGTCTCCTCCAACCAGTAATCTTTAGATCTTGCACATATACATCCCATGTTGGGAACGTATGAGAGGATTTTGTCCACCAAGCCAAGTGTTTGTCAAATGTTACTTTTTTTTTTTCGTATAAAGTGACGAAACGAGTAAAACGTTCACCTGATGGTAAGTGCAACGTCCGCCCACAACAAATGCTGTGTCACCCGGAATATTTCTGTGTGACACCACACTGCGCCCGTCACCCTGAGACATCAGTTCTTAAGTCTCAAATGCCCAGTGATTACGCTAGCTCACAGTGCCCTTCAGACCGAAACACAGTAAGGCTTGCGCACTACTGCTTCACGGCAGAATGACTGGCCCTGGGGTGGTACCTACCTAGACGGATTCCTGCATAGGAATCCTACAACTTCACATAAACGTGGTGTCTGAAGCGGTCTGAAGTAGTCTGAAGGGCATATGAGTAAGACATTTACCGACTTTTTTGAACATTTACATAATTTATCTATATCACGTCGCTTGTTTCCTGTTTAACTGAGCGATAACACGAAGGTTAACATTCTATTTTTGTCCATCTGTGTGTAATAATTATTTTGTTTGGAGCGATTATAAATTACTTTCAAGCAGGCTTCGATCGCCGCGTCACCTTTCTTTTCATTTAAGGAAAGAAAGAAAGAATATTTGCATTACCGGTGGTTAGGGTTCCTATACAGGAGTCCGTCTAGGTAGGTAACACCCCAGGGCCAGTTATTCCGCCGTGAAGCAGTAGTGTGCAAACATTACTGTGTTTCGGTTTGAAGGGCACTGAGAGTTAGCGTAATGAGTTAGCGTAATGGGCATATGAGACTTGAGAACCGATGTCTCAGGGCGACGGGCGCAGTGTGGTGTCACACATAAATGTTCTGGGTGACTCAGCATTCTTTATGGGCAGACGTTGCACCGACCATCAGGTGAACGTTATGCTCGTTCCGTCAGTTTCCTCAAATAAAAAAAATATGCAAAAAAATATTTACAATAAAAAAGGAGGACATATGACATTAGTATCTTAACCCAATAACTTATTAATAGTGTGGAATACGATAAAAAGTGTAAAAACAGAATGAATAATGTAAACACTTCCAAAATTATGTATGCATATGTATGCATGAATATGTGCATATGTACACGTATCAACATACATAATTAAGACACATATATAAGTGCCCACTGGATTGCAGCAACGAAAGAAACCGACCGACCTGTGAATAAAAAAAAAATATTGGATTAAGTGCCGAAACGAGCAAAACGTTCACCTGATGGGAAGTGCATCGTTTCTGTGTGACAAAATACTGCGCCCGTCACCCTGAGTCGTCAGTTGTCGCTGGTGAGCTATTGATGAGACTAGCTCATAGTGCCCTTCAGACCGAAACACAGTAATGTTTGCACACTACTGCTTCGCGGCAGAATAACTGGCCCTGGGGTGGTACCTACCTAGACGGACTCCTGCATAGGAACCCTACCACCAGTAGAGTAGTAATTAATTTAAGAGTTTGTCGATTTTCTCATGGATCCCATCATCAGAGGTGAACAAATTTATTTGTGACCACCCCTAAGGTGCCCCCGTTCTAATAAAGAATCATCGAAATTGATCCTTGACCGGTGGGGTGGAATAGCACCTATCTCTTGCCTACCGAGGTGTCGTAAGAGGCGACTAGGGCAGAATAAAACCATAATATGCAACTCTGTCATTATACTGCTGGTATGAACGCAATGGGGATTAAGAATTTCTTGACACGTACCAAAATGGCGGCGACGTGGATCTTCACCGGTCGCGTCACGTTTCCCGCGGCGTCGAGTGGGCTACGGGTTTGGTATCTGCCTACCCCTTAAAGGGATAAAGGCGTGACTGTATGCATTTTTTTATTGGATAGAGTGACGAAACGAGCAAAACGTTCACCTGATGTAAAGTGCAACTTCTACCGATAACAAATGTTATGACACCCAGAACATTTCTGTGATACACTACACTGCGCCCGTCACCATGAGACATCAGTTCTTAAGTCTCATATGCCCAGTGATTACGCTAGCTCACAGTGCCCTTCAAACCGTAACACAGTATTGTTCTCACACTACTGCTTCACGGCAGAATAACTGGCCCTGGGGTGGTACCTACCTACGCCGTAAATAATTATCGCCAATGTGGGAAAAAATATATAGCAGCATCTGCTGCCCATTTCCTGGTTTTCATTTTCTCTCTGTCGACTTTTCTAGATAAGATAGGGTGGTAGATTCTCTTAAGCCACCACCACTCGGCACTAGGGAAATAATATGATAGCTCAACTCATAATTACGACTTTCGTTATAATACATATATAAATACTTTAATAATATGGTAGCTCAACTGAGCATTACGACTTTTGTTACGTATATATAAAGACTTGTTAAAAATTTACTTGTTCAAGTTAAAAGTATTAGGTAATCGATTAAAAAAAATATTACGTTAGGAAAGTAAAAAGTCATAATCTAATCTATTATCATAGCTTGTAGGCTACGATAATAGTTTGGCCTCCAACAATGATTAATCAATTAATATATAAATCATTACATGTTTGTAATGATGTAGCCGTGTGGTGGCGGCTCGTTAAAAGAATACTACCACTCCATCTCATCCAATGGATCTCGTAAAAGGCGAGTAAGGAATTAAATTGCACTGTGCACCCAACAGCGCATGATGGCGATGGGCTCACCACCTATCACATCAAGTGCATTATATTGCTTTGTTAAAACGTGGATTGTGGCAGTCATCTGTTTTTGCAGTGAGTGCCCAATCTCTGACTACCTCTTATGGGATACAGTCGTGATCTTATGTATGTATCTATGTTTGTAATCTTTTCTTGGTATAATTATTAAAAAAAAAACATTTCTGCGTCGTCATTCGTTTGAAGGTCGT
This sequence comes from Luehdorfia chinensis, assembly GCA_019845155.1. Taxonomy (NCBI): domain Eukaryota; kingdom Metazoa; phylum Arthropoda; class Insecta; order Lepidoptera; family Papilionidae; genus Luehdorfia; species Luehdorfia chinensis. The sequence goes on from JAHVAK010000120.1 coordinate 617,923, forward strand.
TGGGCAAGTTATTCTGCCGTGAAACCGTAATGTCAAGACGTTACTGTATTTCGGTTCAAAGGGCACTACTGATAAATAGTGTAATCAGGACATATGAGACTTAAGAACTCGCGGTAGGATTCCCGTGCAGGAATCCGTCTAGGTAGGCACCACCCCAGGGCCAGGTATTTTGCCGTGAAGCTGTAGTGTGCAAGCATTTCTGTGTTTCGGCTTGAAGGGCACTGAGAGCTAGAGTTATCACTGGGCACATGAGATTTAAGAACTGTTCTCTCAGGGTGGCGGGCGCATTGTGATGTCACGCAGAAATTTTCTGGGTGACACAGCATTTGTAATAGGCAGACGTTGCACTTACCATCAGGTGGAACGTTTAGCTCGTTTCGTCATCTTATTCAATAAAAAAATGCCCTGGGAGATGCAGAGAGCGCAGTGTGATGGTAAAGCAACGATAAATATTAGCTGAGAATATAAAAAATGCTGCACATAAACGTTGCATTCAAAATGAAACTTGAAATTCTATTCTCATTGCGCCCAGTTTCACTTGAAAATTACACATTTAAATGAAATAATTATTGAAAATTACACTTTTATCTAATTAGAATGAATCAATCTTGTTGCGTTTTTTTACCAAGGTTACGTTATTGAATCCTACATACATACAGTCACGCCTTTTCCTCATATAAGGGGTAGGCAGAGGCCACTTACGAAGCCCACCCTTCGCCCTCGCGGTAAACGGGACTTGACGGGTGGCGAACCGCATCGTCGCCATTGTGGTACGAGTCAAAAAATTCCTACACCCCATTGCGTTCCCACGAGCAGTATAGTGACAGCATTGTATATAATTGTGTTATTCTGCACTAATAAAGGCTGTCCGTACAATAGCTTAGTCGCCTCTTACGACACCTCGGTAGGAAAGAGGTAGGTGCTATTCTACTCTGTCGGACACCTATCGTATGGCCTATTTGTTACTTATTATATCACTCTGTGATATCGTTGTCAGCCATACTTTAATGTATCATTAAAGGTCGTGATCTAGTAGTCAGGTGGACGAAGTACGTGACTTCAACGCCGCCTGTCCTAGGTACGAATACCAGCCGGAGACATCAATGGGAAAATAGATTGTCGTATCTTGTTGTGTTTTTATGCTAGCCTATATCCAATAATATCGCATGACCGTTAGGAATATTAGAATGAGTTAGTGTCTATATATTACTGATGGTGGTAAGATTCCTATGCCGGAATCCGTCTAGATAGGTACCACCCCAGGGCAAGTTATTCTGTCGTGAAGCAGTAGTGTGCAAACATTACTGTGTTTCGGTTTGAAGGGCACTGAGCTAGCGTAATCACTGGGCATATGAGACTTAAGAACTTATGTCTCAGCGTGATGGGCATAGTGTGGCGTTACAAAGAAATTTTCTAGGTGACACAGCATTTGTTATGGGCGGACGTTACATTTACCATCAGGTGAACGTTTTGTTCGTTTCATCATTTTATGCAATAAAAAAAAATGTGTCATATCAAATGGTTGCCACGGCAAATTAAAAAAACCTATATTCACGCGAAGTTCATCAGCTAATATATAATATATAGACAACAACAATCATGTGTGTAACGAGAGACGTAAAAAGTGCTTAAACTTATCTTCAGTAAACATCAATGTAATTCTCAATTCTAATAATGTTTATGCTTTTACAGAATCTAATTTTTTTGATATTTTTTACTTCTTTACGATTCTAAAAGTATCTAAAATTTTTATCTATAAAAAATATCACGTCGCAGGAATTGCACTTTCTAATTATTTTAAATTTAATGATTTTAAAGAAACTTTTTATATAAGACAGTGTCATCCGGAGCATATGCGTGTGACCACTGCACTGCGCTCGTCCCCTTAAGACATCAGTTGTTATATCTCATATGCCCAGTGATTACACTAGCACTCAGTGCCCTTCAGATCCAAACAGTAATATTTACCTATATTTATATTATATGAATCTACCTAGATGGATTCCTGCATTGGAATCCCACCACTAGTTCTAAATCATACTTTGCGGTATCCCCCTAATTAGGTGTAGGCAACCTCACTATCTGTCGTCAGAGGTACTAGGATATCAGCGCGAGGAAGATAAGGATACATTATTTGCGACGAGTGGTTTATATAGAGATTTTACAATTTATCAACAACTAACATTAATTGACATCGTGTCGTATTGTGTCTGGTTTGTATTATCATTTTATAGTATTGGATGTTTCCCGCATATGCATGTAGGCCTACCCCAGCTGCATCGATCGACTTCCCACAAAACTGCGGGTCTTCGCTCGATCTACCGTACACTCGAGAAAATAAAAATCTTTCTTCCCTTATCTGTGTCCCTGAGAAACACAAAACAGCCCTTCCCATAGCTCGCTGAGCGACTTCCAGCTTCCTCATGCGGCCTGCAGTGAAGGAACACTTCTCAGTTCCATATATTTTACAGGATTTCTATTCAAAAAGAAATTTAAAATTCTAAAAAATTATTTCTTCCGTCCAGTAAAGTACCACCGCAGGACCAGTCATTCTTCCGTAAAGCATTAGTGTGCAAACATTACTGTGTTTCGGTGTGAAGGGCACTGAATGCTAGTGTAAGTACTGGGCAAATGAATCTTAAGAATTGACGTCTCAGGGTACGGGCGCAGTGTGGTTGCCACACAGAAATGCGAGTGACACAGCATTTGTTGTGGGAAGACGTTGCACTTTCCATCAAGTGAACGTTTTGCTCGACTCATTTTCTCATATAAAAAAGCAACACTCACAGGGCATACCCATAAAGTAGGATTTCCCCTGTCCGTGCCCAAATTTAGAAGATCGACGAACCGAAAAGAGGGTCAATGTAACTTCACTCATAGTAATTACAATTTTTATAAGTATCTGCAATTAAATAAGAAATTGAATTATTGTACCACATTTTGTTAACAGTAAATCCCAGGTAATCAAAAATCCACGGGCACTACTTAAAAACTATCCAGGATAAACCAGGACTCCCCAAATAGCAGGACATGTTCTTGGAAAACAGGACGATTGGAAACGCTAGCGTAAAGCATAATACACAATCGAAATGTATGCCTGTTAAACACCCACGATGGGACCCAGGAGAAATCCTAACCGTCATCATCATAATTTCAGCCTATCACTAGTCCAATGCAGAACATCGGCCTCCCAAATAAATTGCCGCAAAAGTTATTAGCTCTAATTTAGGTGGGATTTTGCTATAGTTGCCACGCTTGGCAGGCTGGTTGGTAACCGCAGTTTATTCAGAGGTTCCAGGTAGATGCCGCTGCCCATATCCTGCTTTTTATTTTCCATCTGTCGACTTTTACGACACCCTTGGGATGAGATGGGGGTGGTAGATTCTCTTAAGCCGCCACGACGCGGCTCCGTAACGACACGGCTCATAAATTCTAATGTATACCACACAAATATTCGTCCCGTGCCGTATCGAATCTTCGACCCATAGAGCAAAAGCCTTTTGCTTAGTCACGTTCGACAATCGACCCGCAAATGGTATCATTACTAATTTATTTAGCAATTCTGCCTACTCCATAAAGTTCAACAAGCGTTAATATATGACTGTAATATTGTGGCAACTTTTTATTTGTTGTCTAACGCATTTGACTTAATTTGTAATTCACCTCAGTGTGACGACGCGCTTGCGCCGCGTCGGTAGTGTCACGTACACTTATTTACCTTTCCTAACGATGTAGATAACGCGGATGTTTTGTTCGTGCGCGTTGTTTCGTCTATTTGTTGAGTGTTTAGTGCGGTGCGATCTGCAGTGATAGTGTCGCTATTTGTGCCCGTTATCGTTTTTAATCTGTGACTGATATCAATTTTTTGTTATTTACCCAATTTAATGAGTCGGAAGCTCTGTGATTACACACACTAAAAGATACAGCAGCGGTCTGTTTGACTAATTTAAAAAAAAAGATGCCCCACACTGGGATCACTCCTGTATGTTGGTTGCGTTTTACGGGCATAAATCGCACATGCACTGTTGTGTTCAACCAAACCCGAATACCAACAACGTGTAAATAACTGAATCGCAAGTCCCACTGCTGAGCCTCCTCTCAATTTTGAGAGGGTCTAGAACCGGGAAGAGTCCGCCACGCTGCTCCGATGCGGGTTGGTGGACTTCAGATGTGCTCGAAATATTCTTTATTCTTCAGTCATGCAGGTTTCCTCACGATGTTTTCCTTCACCGCCGAGCACGTGGTAAATCAGCACTCATTACAGAACTGGTGGTAGAATTCCTATGCAGGAATCCATCTAGGTAGCTATCACCCAGGGCTAGTTATTCTGCCGTGAAGCAGTAGTGTGCAAACATTACTGTGCTTCGGTCTGAAGGGCACTGACAGTGACCTGCGCAGTGTGGTGTCACAGAAATGTTCTAGGGGACGCAGCATTTGTTATGGACGGATTGCACTTACCATCAGGTGAACGTTTTGCTCTTCTCGTCACTTTATCGAATAAAAAAAAATTGCTCAGAGGTGCGGGCGCTTCGTACCGAGTGTTCTGGATTCAATTCCCGGTGCCGGCACTGGTCAAATTGTTCATTGCAACTGAAGCCTGTGGTTCTTGTGGAAAAAAGGAGGATAGTCACTTTTTGTGAAAGATGAGTGTTAATAAAGCCGTTTAAAAGTTCGTTATAAATACTATTTGATAAACTTTTAAAAACTATGAAAACTGGCATAGTATTATGAGATATGTCAAAAAACAAATTCTGTGTGTTTACTGGTGGTAGGATTTCTATGTAGGATTCCGTCTAGGTAGGTTCCACCGCAGTCCAGTTATTCTGCCGTGAAGTAGTGTGACACTGGGAGCTAGTGTAATCACGGGGCATATGAGACTTAAGAACTGATGTCTCAGGGCGACGGGCGTCTCAGTGTGGTGTCACACAGAAATGTTCTGGATGACACAGCTTTTGTTATGGGCAGACGGCTAGGCTAGGCTTACCTTCAGGTGAACGTTTTGCTCGTTTCGTCACTTTATCCAATAAAAAAAAACTATGTGCAGGGAGATTACGAGGATGGTCAATATTATACAGGGAAAAACAATTTTATATAAAATATTATTTAACACTAGTATTTTAATTTGTGAATTCATAAATATATATTTTAGTGACACTTAGCTTTTTGTGAGATTAAAAAAAAAAAATAATTCTTGTAAAAATATTAATTCTCAATTATCTGATTGTGTTTTTGACATTGCTCCTCTTTCACTGTGGTCTTCAACTTTTAAGTTCTGGTTTACCACGTGCTCGCCGGCGAAGGAAAACCATCATCGTGAGGAAGCATTTGAGGAATACCAGTGGTAGGATTCCTATGTGAGAATCCCTATACCACCTATACCACCGCAGGGGCAGTTATTCTGCCGTGAAGCAGTAGTGGCAATCATTACTGTGTTTGGGTCTGAAGGGCACTGCGAAACTAGCGTAATCACTGGTCATATGAGACTTAAGAACTGATGTCTCAGGATGACGGGTGCAGTGTGGTGTCACACCGAAATGTTCTGGGTGATCGAAATCTTCATTTGTTATGGGCAAACGTTGCACTCACCAACAGGTGAACGTTTTGCTCGTCTCGTCACTTTATCCAAATAAAAAAAAAACTCGCAACTCAGTGCACATGTCAGCTGTATCCCGCGGTTCTATTCTCGTTAAATAACCCGACCACTTGATTATATTACAAATATTAATATACATATCTTTTGAACCCTGCAAGGTATCGCCGAGCCTATTCGAGACGCAACTTTCTAACAGACAGACAAAAATTCTAAGAACGGTCATACATGTTTAGGCATCGCTTAAATAGCAGTTTTCACTTAAATTTTGGCATTTATTTTGAAATCACAGATAGACATTTCAGTTTTATTTTTGGCCATATTTTTGATAAAATAAAAATAAATAAACATGAATTAACAAAAATATTACTCAGTACATACATACATGATCTCATTAGGGTTCGTTGTGGGCTACGGAACCCTAAAAATAACGAATTTTCTTAATGATTTACACACTGTCAATATGAAGTGAATTTTAGATCATTGACGTCCTTCCGTACGAAATAAAACACACGTAAATGTACATTCACCCCATTTTATCGCTTCGCATCGCTGATAAAGAGAAAGACAACATTTCTTTGACAAAGTCCAATTGAATATTGTTTTTATTGGATTAAGTGACGAAACGAGCAAAACGTTCATGTTTGTACCGCCGTGTGCAAGCGGCTAAAGAGAATCTTCCGCCCCCTCCCATCCCGTGGGTGTCGTAAAAGTCGACAGAGGGAAATTAAAAGCAGAAGATGGGCAGCAGCATCTTCCTGGAACATCTGAATAAACAAACTGCGGTTGCCAACCCGCCTGCCAAGCGTGGCAACTATGGCAAAATCCTCCCATAATGAGAGCTACAAACTTTTGTTGCACTCTATGGGGGAGGCCTATGTTCAGCGGTGGACTAATGGTAGGCTGAAATGGTGGTGGTGGTGGTGATGGTCCTGAGCCGCCAGATTTGTCGAAGAACCTACCCTTCTCAAGGGTTGCTGCTTATATGAGGTCCTAGCTGTGCCCTGCGATTTCACCCGCGTAAACAAGCCAACCTCGATCGATGTTATACATATATACTTTCCCTATTTGAATAGATTTTTTTTTGCGCTAAACCCTAATTATTTTTCTGAAAATTAAAGTAGCCTTAGTTACCCGGTATAATATCAGCTGTCTGCCAGTGAAAGTCCCGTAAAAATCGGTTCTGCCGTTTCGGAGATTAGGCGGAACAAACGGACAGACAGACAAAAAAAAAACTATTTTTAAAGTTTTTTGTCTATGTACTGCAAACACTTTCATTATCATTGAGTAAATAGGTTTTATTTTGTTATTACAACCAGACACTTCAATTTTATTTTTATATAGATATGGCGGCATTGCCACGATAGCTTCAGTTTTTTATTGTATGTGTTGTTGTTTATAACTTATCATGTCCTCCTGACCGATTTTCGAGCACGGCGACTACTTCCGATTAACGCCGGAATCTATTAACTGCGCAGGAGATATCATAGTGCCCGCGCGAACAGACACACTCGTCCCAACCTACCCGCGCCAGATCTAACCCTCTTGCGCCTGTTAACGTGTCCTATATAATATAGTTATTAATTTTATAAATGTATTTTATTGCGATACCTTGCATGAGAGTGTATAAGGAAAAAAAGTACCTATTATAGGTCGTCGGTCAAGGAAAGGGAGAATTGCATTTAACGCGACATTCGCACAATATTGTGTGCCACAGTAGCACAGTATGGTAGGTCAACTTTATGCGATCTTGTATTTGAATAAGTTGATGTCATAGATAAAACTAATTTTACGGATTTCATCGCGTTTAATTTTTTACTATTTGTAACCCGACGTTTCGAGTGCTTTACAGCACCCATGGTCACGGGAGGACTGAGGTGACAGATGTCCCGATGTCATAGTTAATCCAGCCAAAAATAATAATTAAAAGCTGACGGTACCCCAACTTCAGTTTTTAATTATTATATTTAGTGTATTGAAGTCTTGCAGTCGACTTTAAGGAAAGCCGTGGCTTTTTTGCCGTGTGGTGGCGGCTTCAGAGAATCTACCACCCCCTCTCATCCCGTGGGTGTCGTAAAAGTCGTTAGACGGATAATGAATATTTGATCGAATCAATATAAATAAAATGAATAAATTTCATTCAGTATTTTAGGAGACGCGTTTATTTACCCCCTTTGCTTATTGTATATTCAATCGCATTGACGACCGCGTGGCCTAGTGGTCAGAGTACCTGACTTCTAAGCCTAAGCCTGATTTTTTGTATGTTTGGTTGTAATGATTAAACTGGAAACTACTGAACCGATTTTTAAAATTCTTTCACCTATATACAACTACATTATCACCGACTAACATGAGTTGTGTTTAATTTAAAAAAAAAGAGATTCCTACGAACATTTCTATGATGTAACTCAAAGTATCAAATATTTACTGATAAAAGTCATTATTTGGCGTGCGCTGCAAAAACTATTAGTGATAAATAAAATAATGTACTACATTTTCATAATACTCATCACAGTACCTGACTTCTAAGTCGCGGGTCCTGGGTTCGAATCCCAGCCGGAGCCAACATTTGTGCTAAAACATAAAGTTCGGGTCTGGTTGTGTTGTGATTGTCCCCGTGTTTCTGACACTGCATCCTAGCCTACCTCCGATCTTATCGCATCAGCGTTACATCGGGCGCGGGTAGGTTGGGACGAGTGAGTGCCTCTGTTTGCGCGTACACTTGTGGCACTGCAAAATCTCCCGCGCAGTTGATGGCTCTCGACAGTAGTCTGCAGTTGTCGCCGTGGTCGAAATCGGCTAGGAGAACATCATTCTATCGCATTTAAAGAGTAATCTCCAGTCGTGCCGTGGTAGCTCAGGGGTCTGGTGCTCGCCTTTAATTTCAAAGCACGAGAGTAATCTGGGTTCGATCCCCGGTGCCAGCACCTCTAAAATTGTTCTACAATTTTAAGTGCTGATTTACCACATGCTTAGCGGTGAAGGAAAAAATCGTGAGGAAACCTGCATGTCCGATGAATAGAAATATTTCGAGGACATGTGAAGTCCGCCAACCCGCGTTGGAGCAGCGTGGCGGAGTATTCCCGGCTACAAACCCTCTCAGAAATAAGAGGAGCCTGTGCTCAGCAGTGGGACATTTATAGGCTGTTAATTTACTCCAATCGTGGGCCATTTTTTTTCTGTGTCTAGTCTGTGACGTCACGCGTCAAGGGTGTCACGACGCAATGTACCAACAGTAACCGGGTGCGTTTCGGTCACGTTCGAATACACGATAGCGCGAATCGTTGCAATTTTCGTGTATGTAACGCGTTGAATTGCGTAGTTTGTAAATTGGGAGCCGCTGACGTGACTTGTGATTTGTGGTCGTTTGGCTATTTCTGACGTTGACGCTTTAATGAAAGCTTAATGGCTGTTTTGTTCAGCTGTCGGCGCACTCGAAAGCATTGAGTTCGGATCCGCACGGGACATATTTGCTGAAACAAACGAATACTCGCGATTTTGTGAGGCTTTTTTTTATTGGAAAAAGTTACGAAACTGGCAAACCGTTCAAACTGATTCAAATGCAAATAACAAAAGCAGGCGGGTTGGCAACCGCAGTTTGTTTATTCAGATGTTCGAGGAAGAAGCTGCTGCCCGTCTTCTCGTTTTACCGATACCAAATCTCACACTTCGTGGGCTCGAAATGCTTAAAAAGGGGTACAAAGTTTTCTCACACAACTAAACTGTCGATAAAGTTTTTAAATAAAAAAAAACATTGACAGGCCATCAACACTACTACAATTTAAAAACTTATAAATATCATTTATTTTTTAATTGCTTTTACGCCTATTACGTTTTTTTTTAAAGTGACGGATCGAGCAAAACGTTCACCTGATGGTAAGTGCAACGTCTGCCCATGACAAATGCTATGCCACCCAGAAAATTACTGTGTGACACCACACTTCGCCCGTCACCCTGAGACATCATTTCTTAAGTCTCATATGCCCTGTGATTACGCTAGCTCTCAGTGCCCTTCAAACCGAAACACAGCAATGTTTACACTACTGCTTCACGGCTGAATAACTGGCCCTGGGGTGGTACCTATCTAGACGGATTCCTGCATAGGAATCCTACCACCAGTAAATTTCCCGCCTATTTTATATGTACGAGTAATTTTTCCGCGGTTATATAGATTGTATGTTTATTTACGTCTGCTGTTGTAAGATGTAATCACACTATACAATGGAAAGTTCATATCGTTATATCTGCGTGCGTGTGACCATGCTCTCAAGGCGAAACTACGTCTCTTATGTTATTGAAACTTGTTTTTTTTTACATAACTTTACTTAGTGATGTACCGACATTTGGTTTAGTCGTATAACGCTTTAACGAAAAATAAAAATGTGGCGGTAAGAGAATCTACGACCCCCATCTCATCCCGTGGGTGTCGTGAAAGTCGACAGAGGTGAAATGAAAACCAGGAGATGGGCTTCTGCCGAACAGCAGTGGACTAGTGATAGGCTGAAATGATGAATGTATGGATTGATGGATGGCGTCTCGTAGAATCACTTATCTTATTGACTTCACTACGAGCTGTTATCTAACTATACATACTATATTACTAGCTAACCAATAAGACTCATCACTTACCTAACCTACCTTTTGTTTTTTATGCATACTTTGTTGTAGCTTATTTCACTAAAACCCTTCTACATTTCAAACATTATTTCGTACCCTATTATATAAAACTGTCTCGGTCTGGCTGCCTTACTTGCGTCCGCGCGTTACTCTAATCTGGGGCAGTGCTGAAAACCAGCGCTACAATGTAGTACCGCTATGTTGTAGCATTTAATGCTGTGGATGAGACACTGTTGCAGCGCAATGCGACTAATTTTTTGTATGCATGTATACATATATTAAAAGTGTACAGCCAGTGCGTGTTGCCAGTAATGACATATGGAACCGAGACGTGGTCCTTCACTGCAGGCCGCATGAGGAAGCTCAGAATCGCGCAGCGAGCTATGGAAAGGGCTATGCTCAGAGTCTCTCTGCGAGATAAAATCCGTAACGATGTTATCCGAAGCAGACCCAGAGTAGCCGACATAGCCCTAAGGATTAGCAAGCTGAAGTGGCAATGGGCCGGCCATATAGCTCGGAGAACCGATAACCGTTGGAGAAGAAAGGTTCTCGAGTGGCGATCTCGTACCGGCAAACGCAGTGTAGGCCGACCCCCCACTAGATGGAGCGACGACCTGCACGGTTTTGCAGAAAGTCGATGGATGCAGGTGGCTCAGGGCCGTGTTTTACGAGGGGTGATCCAAAAGTAATGATAATCAGTTATTTCTAGTGCACACAAAAATACAAAAAAATTTCAGTCACTTACTCAGTTAACCACTAGTTCAGGGAAAAAAAATCATATAAATAGGCCACGATTCCCGGGAGCTACATTCATTTGAATACGGACTGTCAAGGAGTGAACATCAAAATGGAAAAACACGAAATCAGAGCTGTCATTAAATACCTCTGCTTGAAAAAAATGTCTACCAAAGACATACACAGCGACTTGGTGGAAACATTAGGGGACTCTTCTCCTCCATATTCCACAGTTGCACGCTGGGCTAAGGAGTTTAAGTTGGGAAGAACATCGACGGAAGACGAACACCGCGAAGGACGCCCATCGACGTCCCTCACTGAAGAAAATGTGAAAAAAGTTGAAGAAGTTGTATTGGAAGATCGAAGAGTGACTATCAGGCATGTAGCTGAGGTCACAGGGATCTCATATGGCAGCATTCAAAGAATCCTTGCGAACGAATTGCATATGAGAAAGGTCTCCGCGCGTTGGGTACCGAAAATGTTAAACGACGAGCAAAAGAAGAAACGAGTCGACATGTCAAGAGCAAATCTCGAAAAGTTCCAGGCAGACAAGGATAATTTTTTGTCACGTTTTGTGACCATGGACGAGACCTGGATCCACCATTTTGATCCTGAAACAAAACAACAATCGATGACATGGAAACGATCCGATGAACCGACGCCGAAGAAATTCAAAGTGTCAAGCTCAGCAGGGAAGGTTATGGCGTCTGTTTTTTGGGACGCTGAAGGAATAATCATGGTGGACTACTTGGAAAAGGGGGCCACTATTACAGGCTCCTACTATGCAGAACAAATAAGAAGATTGCGGGAGGCTATTAAGGAGAAAAGGCGAGGCAAACTGCGGGCTGGAGTGCTGTTCCATCAAGACAACGCACCGGTTCACAAAGCTGCAATTGCCATGGCTGCCATTCAGGAAGCGGGCTTTGAGCTGGTGGAACACCCCCCCTATTCACCAGATCTAGCCCCCAGCGACTTCTATCTCTTTCCACGACTCAAGGAACACCTCCGAGGCAAGAAATTTGACGATGATAGCGACGTGATGGCCGCGGTTGAGGACTTTTTTGAGAGTCAAGATAAAGATTTTTTTTCTAAGGGAATTTTAGGATTAGAAAAGAGATGGACTAAATGTATAGACTTGCTAGGAGACTATGTTGAGAAATAAATTTATTTATTTATTTTATTCATTGTGTTTATTATTGATTATCATTACTTTTGGATCACCCCTCGTATGGCAATCTATGGGGGAGGCCTATGTTCAACAGTGGACTATGATAGGCTGAAATGGTGATGATGATGATGATGATGCATATATTTTAAATGTTTTTCTTGTGTTGTGCAGTGTTATTGTTCAATAAATGTATTTCTTTCATTTCTTGTATTTCTTATCTTATCGTGCTACAATCTATGCTAACAGGCTAAATAGCATTTGCTAAACAATATAACGTGTTTGCGTGTCGCCTTGATTGCCTCGACCGTGTCCTTAATTCGACATACAACGTTTAGCCGTGTGCTAACTTCGGATTATGTATTTTGTTGACGTACGCGTCGCCGGTCCTGGATTCGAATATAATCCGGAGCCGACTTTGTACTCTAGCCTACCTCCGATCTTATCGCATGAGCGTTACACCCGGGTTAGGACGAACGTGTCTCTGTATGCGCGTACACTTGTGGCACTGTAATATCTGCGCAGTGTATGTTTCCGACAGTATTCGGAATTTGTCGCCATGTCCGAAAATCGTTCAGGAGGACATCATTGTCACTCCAAAAATATGTCGAAAAATAAAGACGAGAGGGGAAGTAGATTCTCTTAGGCCGCTACCACAATCCCTAAGGCGTTATAAAGTTTACAGCAATGTATAGAATCTACAACAATAAACGGGCTATTTAATACAAAAATGTTTTAAAATCGGATTAGTTCTAATCTTACAAACTTACAGACTGTCCAGCTTCATTATGGTACAGTGTCCTACTTTTAATAACGATATAAATGGTCATAATAATGTTTGAGGAACTTAAAATATTTTATGTGTTAAAAAAAATAGACACAAAGGTACTATAACTTATAAATAAATAAATAGAAATAGAAATTTATTCAGAAAAGGAATTTGAAAAATCTACAATATGCTAACCCACACTAGGCGCAGCCTGTCCTGTGGGGGCGATGTCCTATATAAGCGATATCAATTATATAACATTTTGAAAGTATAAATTGAGTAAAAAAAAACATTATTCTAAATAACATTAAAGAAATTGAGCATTTCTAATTAAATTAGGAAGATTGTAAGTTTGTGTGTGTTGTGTGTTTGTGTGTTAGTGGGTGAGTGGTGCCATTGTCCCATTGTCTATATGTGTGTACGTGATTTTTTTTGGATGGAATTGTATATATATTCCGTAACAAAATCTGCTTTTTCATATGTCCAGTTTATCAGTGTCCTTAAACTTAACAACTTAAAAGTAAGATACAAGAAAAAAGATGAAGAAATGATTTCTGAAAGTCCTGACTTTGTCCTATCACACACTTTAAAAGTGATTGAACATTGAGCGATATAAAAGAATGCAAAAAGTTGAAACTGGAGTTATCGAATTTGCGGCAACAGCGGAGTTGTAGTGAAATTAAATAGTTCGTTTAAAAATGGAGAACGATACGAAAATGAGAGAGAAGCCCGTGCGCAGACGGTCCAGCATCTTCTCTCTACTCAAGCGCCAGAAGAAATTGAGCCGCCAGTACTCCGAGCCGGGTGAAGAGATCTATTCCAGAAAGTACTCTATGGACTCAGCCATATTCTCCGATTATAGGAGGCCGCAGAACGGTGAGACTGCTGTGCCGGAGAAGAATTTAGATGAATTTTCAAATTGCAACGGAGGTTGGTTTTGTTATGTTTGAATTTCATGATTTTCACTTAACGATATGAGAGAAATTGACTAGATAAACAAGTCGGTCACCTGATGGTTAGTTTTTTTTTCATAAAAGTGACGGAACGAGCAAAACGTTCACCTGATAGTAAGTGTAACGTCTGCCCATAACAAATGCTGTGTCACCCATAAAATTACTGTGTGACACCACATTGCGCCCGTCACCCTGAGACATCAGTTCTTAAGTCTACCTACCTACCTAGTGCAACGTCTGCCACACCACACGGCGCCCTTCACTCTTAGACGTCAGTTCTTAAGTCTCATATGCCCAGTGATTACACTAGCTCCAATGAAACACAGTAATGTTTGCAGTAATGTTTGTAAGAAATTCTGCACTTCAACTTCTAATTTCATATTTGAGTAATAGAACGCAGACAGTAGTTATCAGTAGCAAGAGTTCTTCCGGATCAGCAGTATCTATGGTGTCCCGCAGGGTTCGATTCTCGGCCCATTTCTATTTCTTATTTACATTAATGACTTACCTTACCTAGTAGGGGACAACCATGACATAGTGTTATTTGCTGATGATACATCTTTGATTTTTAAGATAAAACGTCAACTTTTATTATATGACGAGGTCAATAATTTATCTATTTCAAAATTAGTACATTAGTTTAACGTTAATAATTTGCTTTTAAACGGCAATAAAACAAAATGTATTAAAATCACAACACCAAATGTTAAACAATTAGATGTAAATGTGCTTGTGAATGGGGAAGAGTTGAGCATTGTGGATACTGCTGTCTTTCTTGGAATAACACTAGACGCGAAACTTCAATGGAGCCTCCATATATCTAAACTAGCAAGTAGACTTAGCAGTAGACTTAGCAAGTAGACTCTGCAGCTTATACTGTAAAAAAGATTAGGAATTTGACTAACGTTGAAACTGCTAGATTGGTTTATTTTAGTTATTTTCATAGCATAATGTCTTATGGTATTTTGCTATGGGGAAATGCAACTGATGTAGAAGTGATTTTTGTTTTGCAAAAGAGGGCCGGAAGAGCTATTTATAATCTTGGCTTTAAAGTGTCTCTTAGGGATAAATTTAAAGAAATTAATATCTTAACCTTGGCCTCTCACTATATATTTGAAAACGTTTTGTATGTACACAAGAATATAAACCAGTTCACTAAAAAATGTGATGTTCATAATGTGAATACCAGGAACAAGCACCAATTAATTATGCCAGTTACCAGACTTCACAGAGTCAGTAACTCTTTTATGGGGCAATGTATACGTTTTTACAACAAAATCCCAGCAAGTGCTCAAAGTCTTTCAATCAAAAAGTTTAAATTTTATATTAAACAAAAACTTCATAAAAATGGTTATTATAATATTAAAGAATACATAGATGATGATAACCCCTGGGAATGAGTTGATCGCCGCCAAGCCATTTCTACATCTTTTAATACTGCTGTTATTGTACATTATTTTAAAAATGACTTTCAATAAGTATTATGTAAATCTATATTGAATAAAAATTTATTCTATTCTATTCTATTCTTGCACACTACTGCTTCACGCCAGAATAACTAGCCGTGGGGTGGTACCTTCCTAGACGGATTCCTGCATATGAATCCTACCACCAGGCAATCCTGCTGGAAACAGTCAACTGCGCAGGGAATATTGTAGGGTCATAGCTGTGCGAGCAAACGCAGAGGCACTCCTCCCGACCTACTCTCCAGCGCTACGGGGACAATCACAACACAACGGAAAAGAACAATTTGTGTTTTCGCACAAAATTTGACTCCGACTGCGATTCGATTCAAGGAACCGCGGTCCCATCATCATCATCATATCAGCCTATCACTAGTCCATTGTTGAACATAGGCCTCCCCCATAGATTGCCACAAAAGTTGGTAGCTCTCAATTTGGAGGGGATTTTGCCATAGTTGCCATGCTCGGCAGGCGGGTTGGCAACCGCAGTTTATTTATCCAGATGCTGCTGAACATCTGACTAACTTTTACGACACCCACGGAATGAGATGGGGTGGTTGATTCTCTTAGCCTCTTACCACACAGCACCCGCGGTCTGGCAGTCTGAATTTTTTTTACTGGCTTTTCTTTAATATAAATCACACATGGTATCACTTTATAACACGCCTTCTTCAAACGCGCCCACAAATTGATCCTGTCTAAATATTTGAAAGGTCGTAATATCTTAGCCGATAAGTGTACGGCAGAGTAGAATAGCACCTATTTCCTAACGAGGTGTCGTAAGAGGCGACTTTATAAAAAGGTTTATTATAACATTAAAAAATATATGGACGATGACAACGCCTGGGAATGAGGCGATCGCTGCCAAGGTATCTCTACATCTTTATAATGCTGTAATTGTACATTATTTTTAAAATGACTGAAATGAAAAAATTGCCCGCTGGGTTTCGTGCTGGTTCTTCCCACAGAAACAGGACAGAGCAAATTTTGCGATTTATAATACTGATTTAATAAGTATTATATAAATAAACTAAGTTGAATAAAATTTATGAAAAAGCTATTGTACGGACAGGTCATATTCGTGCAGAATACGCAATGGAGACTAAGAATTTTTGACTTGTACCAAAATAGCGGCAAAGTGGTTCGCCACTCGTCATGTTTCGCATAACGCGGTGATAATAAGTGGGCTACGGGTGTGGTCTCTGCCTACCCCTGCTCGCATTTGGTTCACAGAACACGAACTTAGTGCCACTGACCGCCTGACACGTGAAATGATGCACAGGATGACGGTCCAAGCCGAGGTCCCTGTCGGGGCTCTTGGGCCGGTCATCCATAAATAAAGGTTTCGGAACAGTGAACCGGTTCAGTGAAGATCTACACACGTCTAATTTTATATCGTTTTCTGTTTTTAAATTGTTGTTTGAAAAAAGTTAATTTGAAACTAAAAATATTTCAAATATTTCCTTTATCTTAATGCGCTCTCGTTAACTAATCATCGAATAAATAGGTGACGTGTGACTATCGTGTTTTTTGTGTGTTTACTGGTAGTGGGATTCATATGCAGGAATTCGTCTACGTTGGTACCACCACAGTGCCAGTTATTCTGCCGTGCAACCATTACTTTAAAAACGTAAAGGTAACCGCCTGTAAATGTCCTACTGCTGAGCACAGGCCTCCTCTCGTTTCCGTGAGGGTTTTGTAGCCGGGAAGTCTCCGCCACGCTGCTCCAATGCGGGTTGGCGGACTTCACAAGTCGTCAAAATATTTATTATTCCTCAGACATGCAGGTTTCCTCACGATGTTTTCCTTCACCGCCGAGCACGTGGTGAATCGACACTTAAAATTGCAATCGACAATTTCAGCGGTGCCGGCACCGGGAGTCGAACCCAGGTCACTCGCGTAGTATGAAATTTAAAGCGCTTAGCCTTCGAGCTACCACAGCTAACATTACTCGGTCTAACTTAAGAACTGACGTGTCGTGAAGAGCGCGGTGCAGAAATGTTCTGGGTGACACATTTGTTATGGGCAGACGTTGCACTTACCCTAAGGTGACTTACTCGTTTTTCACTTCTTCCTAAACAGGCCATGTAGACTAGACGGGTTGATACATATGAATCCTTCTACCAGTAAAATCCGAATCCCACCCGGAGAAAACAATTGTGATAAAAAAACACTTATAGTTGGTTTTTGCGTCTGGTTGAAGCCGATAGGTGTCCGATAGAGTAGAATAGATAGATAGATAGATATATACATATACTTTTTTAATTGCATAACAGCAAAAAGTTACAATACAACAAAAAAATAGTTACAACTAAAAAACAGGAATAAATCAAATCATACAAAAAAAAAACAAATAACAAAAAATAAAGAAACAATGTCTAAACATACTAAAGTTGCATCCTAACATTTTTTACTATATACGTAGGGCCAGTTATTCTGCCGTGAAGCAGTAGTGTACAAACATTACTGTGTATCGGTTCGAAGGGCACTGAGAGCTAGCGTAATCACTGGGCATATGAGACTTGAGAACTGATGTCTCTCAGGGTGACGGGCGCATTGTGGTGACACACTGTTTTGGGTGACGCAGCATTTGTTATGGGCAGACGTTGCACTTACCATCAGGTGACGTTTTGGTAGTTCCGTCACTTTTATTAAATTAAAAAAAAAATCGTGTCAGTTTTTGTACTACAGTGTGACGCAACGAATAAGTCTGCGCTCAGTAAGTTACGGATGCCCGCAACCCTGATTTTCACACGATTCACCAGTGTTCCAGAGCGGTTCTCACCGCCCAGAGTTACCGACACACAAGTCGACAGTCCGGATGGAGGCCCGCAGCCTCCCTCGGACGGTCATTAGATGACTTAAAATCATTAAGAAATTAGAAATCGCGTAAGTACGCAGCGAACGCGACACAATCCGAATTTCGAGGTTTTGTAGGAGTATTATTTATGTATTTATGTTTGGGTCTATCCAAACCTGGCAAGCGGGCCCCTGGCCCGTGAGCACAGAATCCGATGAAGTTGTAAAAGCCAAAAACGCTAACAGCATTAACATCACCGAAATTATATTATATATACACTGATTTTCAACACAGCATGATTATAATCGTAAGCCGGCAGTGCCCGCTATACTACAGGTTTATTATATATTTATGCAGAATGACCTAAAAAATATTGTTAAATTTGTCTAAGCTAATAATAATAAAAGTGCAGTTACACAACAATTAGGTTAAGATAACATGCCGAGACGAGAACAAAGGAAAGCCTACCTACCCTACCTCTTTCCTACCGAGGTGCCGTAAGAGGCGACTGGGCTATTGTACGGACAGCCTTTATTCGTGCAGAATAACACCGTAATATGCAATACTGTCACTATACTGCGCGTGTGAACGCAACGGAGTCAGATTTTTTTGACTTTTACCAAAATGACGGTGAACCTCCACCACCTATCACGTCGCGTTTCCCGCGGGGGCGAAAAGTGGGCTTCATGTCTGGTATCTGCCTACCCTTTATATAGGAAAACGGCGCTGCTGTATGAATGCGTCTGGTTAAATGTATAGGTATGAATGTGGCTGGTGGTGGTGGTTTGGTGTCAAGATTAGTAGAGTTCGGGGTGTGTAAACTTTAAAGTTTCGATGGATGCTTGCTTAATAATCATTTAGTAACCTATGAAGTGATGCTAGAACTTTCTAGATTATTGTTCGAGTTGTTCACGAGCTCTGTAATGTTTTAGAAGACTTGTCGGCGCTAGAAGTTTTCAGATTTGACCGTACGTAGTTTACGTACTCGAGTTGATTTTGCTAAGAGATTTGGTTGTACTCGTAATTATGATGAGTTTCTCCAAAAAAATAAAGCGCGTGATGAAAAGCAAGTGACAGAAGTGAAACTTCTTTGGCGATCTAAACCTCGATTTGTAAGTAATTATGAAGTAAACAGCAGAGAGAGAGAGAGGGGGGGGGGAGTAAGATAAGATACATGGGATTCAAGAAAATTTTCCAAAATTAACTGATCCCAAATTACTCATAAATCCTATCTCTAGTTTTGTTCCTATTGATACAAAATACTTACCAATTTAAAAACTTTGCAGTTTGTCAAGTGACTAAACTTGACATCATTTTCTCTCCAAAATTATCATATTACGCGAGTAATCTGGGTTCGATCCCCGCTATAATTGTTCTACAATTTTAAGTGTTGATTTACCACGTGCTTAGCGGTGAAGGAAAACATCGTGAGGAAACCTGCAGGTTCGAGTAATAGTAATATTTCGAGGACATGTGAAGTCTGCCAACCCGCATTGGAGCAGCGTGGCGGACTATTCCCAGCTCCAAACCCTCTCAAAAATGAGAGGAGGCCTGTGCTCAGCAGTGGGACATTTATAGGCTGTTACTTTACTTTCTTTTTTTTTACTTTTTAACAATAAGTTTTTTAAAAACAGCTTACTTCCTACTAAAATATTAGTCATTCTTGTAACAAGTTTGCACACGTAACACAACTTAACAGTTTCTTGAAAGTTTCAAATAAGAACTTGTGTTAATTATTAGGGGTCGATTTGTAGACCTCGTCGACCCCCAAAATCAGTTTCCGTTTATGTCGACCCCAAGGAGTCGATATCGACCACTTCGGGAATTCCTAATTTGAAGGATCCCGCCACTGTATATATAATTGTTCTCTCTATATCTAAGTAGTTTGTAAGTAATCTCTCTCTGTACTAAGTAGTCTCTCTCTGGCTAAGTACTTACTTCTCGTTTTGAAATTACATTCTGTATTCGCGTTGCGCTCATAGTAGTTCTTGACATTCTACTCACATCGCGTTTAAATAAGTTTCGCTTCGAATTCTATATAACTGTAGATGATGCTAGATTAGATAGATTAACCGGTGCACTATCCCTCCCCTCCCATCCAGAGTTAGCCGGTGCTGCATCGGACACGGACAGTGAGGGATCACGCGGCGGGATGGCGGACGTCCAGCCCCGGGATGATCCAGCGATGACGAAGCAGGATGTGCTCGCCAGGATACAGAGCTTGTACATCGAGGACCCGGATAGAGAAATTGGCGTAGTGAGTACACGTCTATGGACAAATATTTGACCTCCTAATGCTATCTTATATTTACCCGAAGAATATGGTTGTAGGATTTCTATGCAGGAATCGTTCTAGTAGGTACCACCCCAGGGTCCATTATTCTGCCGTGAAGCAGTAGTGTGCAAACATTACTTACTGTGTTTCGGTCTGAAGGGCACCGAGAGCTAGCGTAATCATTGGGCATATGAGACATGACGAGCGCAGTGTGGTGTGACACTGAAATGTTCTGGGTGACAGCGTTTGTTAGGGCAGACGTTGCACTTAACATCAGGTGAACGCTCTGGATTTGAATTCTAGGAAAACTGACTACTAACTAAAAAAAAGTAAGGATTATTGGTTTAGGCTTTCGAGCATCGATACTGGTAATTTATCATCATGATCATTTCAGCCCATAACTAGTCCACTGTTGGACGGACACAAGTCTCCTCCAAAGACTGCCACAAAAGTTTGTAGATCTCATTTTAGGAGGATTTTGCCGTAGTTGCCACAGTAACTTAAGTATGCTGCTGCCCATTTCCTGGTTTTAATTTTCACTCTGTCGACTTTTACGACACTTGTATTTGCATATTCCGTCTCTTCCAGGCTGGTGAATTAGTAGAGGAGGTCGCCGAGGAGAACAAGTCGCTCCTCTGGTTCCTGCTGAAGCAGGTCAGGCCCGGCATGGACCTCAGTAAAGTGGTGCTGCCTACTTTCATTCTGGAGCCGAGGTCCTTCCTTGACAAACTGTCGGACAATTACTACCATGCGGACATTTTGGCGCAGTGAGTACCATTCTGCTATAAACTGATCTCGCGACTTTGTATACTTGGACTACTGGATGTATTTAGGATCTACATCATTTCAGGCTATCACTAGTCCACTGCTAAAAATAGGCCTCCCTCCATAGATTGCCACAAAAATTTGTAGTGTTCATTTTGGGGGATTTTGCAATAGTTATCACGCTTGGCAGGCGGGCTGGCAACCGCAGTTTGTTTATTCAGATGTTCAAGGGAGATGCTGCAGCCCATCTTCTGGTTTTCATTTTCCCTCCGTCGATTTTAACGACACTCACGGGATAACATGGGGTGGTAGATTCTCTTGAGCCCCTTCCACACGGATTAGCCGCTACCACACGGTAGTATTTGGGGATATTATAATGAAAATACCTATAATAACCAGGTAGGTACCACCGCAGGACCAGTTATTCTGCCGAGAAGCAGTAGTGAGCAAACATTATTGTGTTTCGGTGTGAAGGGCACTGAGAGACTTGTAAGTCATATATGCCCAGTGATTACACTCACTGGGCATATATGACTTACAAACGGATGTCTCAGGGTGGCGGTCGCAGTGCCACACACATGTCCTGAGTGATGCAGCATTTGTTATGGGCAGACGTTGCACTTACCATCAAGTGAACGATTTACTCGTCTTAACACTTTATGTAAAAAAAATAGTATGTCTGGGTTTTAGTGTTTTTCTATCTGTCAGTCAGTCAACCTAGTGCTCAGAGTGCTTGACTTCTACACAACGGGTCTTGGGTTCAAATATCTTCCTGCTTTATGGTATGGTATGCTGTTTATTCTGTGATCAAAAAAGATTGCTTTCCGATATGGGACTAATGCATTACTGGGTTTAGTTGGCGCAGTTTGGGGGTGATTAGTTTCAGTTCTGTCGGTCGCGGATTCCATTCCCGAAGGTGACAAATTTGCGTATAATATAGATAATTCTTCGTTTGGAAGTTTGTATATGTACTGTACACAAGATTGTCTTCCGCTTTGGCACTTGTATTTTAACAAATAATGTATTCCCTTCCAGAGCTCAAACCCTAGAAGATCCCTACCAGAGGTTTAAATGCGTCCTCCGCTGGTATCTGTCTGGCTTGTACAGAAAGCCCAAAGGCCTCAAAAAGCCCTACAACCCTGTCCTCGGCGAGATCTTCCGCTGTTGTTGGAAGGACCGACAGGGGGACTCCTACACGTACTATATAGCTGAGCAAGTGAGTATATCATGATGCATCTGCTTCTTTACCGGTATTGGAGCTGTGTGGCGGACCCTACCCGGATCCAAAATCCCAGAAATGTGAGGAGGCCAGAAGTGGGACATCTGGTAGCTGTAACTTTTTTTTTTTTTCTTTTATGTTAGAGGAGGCAAACGAGCAAGCGGCTCACCTGATGGTAAGTGATCACCGCCGCCCATGAACATCTACAATACCCGAGGAATAGCAGATGCGTTGCCGGCCTTTGAGGAAGGAATAGGCTCTTTTCTTGAAGGTCCCTAAGTCGTATCGGTCCGGAAAAACCGCTGGCGGCAGCAGATTCCATATGGTGCTTGTGCGGGGCAGAAAATTGCGCGAAAAACGCACTGTGCTGGAATGCCAACCATCAAAGTGACGATGGAATTTCGCGCTATGCCGCAATGTGCGATGGTGAAAATCAGCGGCTGGAATTAATCCGAACAATTCTTCGGAACACTCCCCATGGTAGATCTTATAAAAAATGCAAAGGGATGCAACATCTCTTCGCAAAGCCAGTGGATCAAGCCGATCAGATAGAACATGGTCGTCGACGATTCGAGCCGCTCTCCGTTGAATGCGGTCAAATGGAAGTAGCTGACAATGGGGCGCCCCCGCCCAGAGATGAGAACAGTACTCCATGTGCGGCCGAACCTGCGCCTTATAAAGTTGCAAGCGTTGGGCCGGCATGAAGTACTGTCGCGCTCTATTGAGGACGCCAAGCTTTTTGGAAGCCAATTTGGCCTTCCCTTCCAGGTGACCGCGAAACTGAACGTCACTCGATATGTCGACGCCAAGAATACCGATACTGGCTGAGGCAACGAGGGGGGTGCTCTCAAAATTAGGTGATACGACAAAGGGTTTCTTTTTAGCGGTAAACGCGCAAACCTGTGTCTTCTTGGGGTTGAACTGGACTAGATTTAGTCGGCCCCAATTCGAGATTTTGTCTAACAAAAACTCGACTTCAGACACAAGTTTGTTCCGGTACTCGTCAACGTGTTCCCGAGAAATATTAGCACGGCCGGTGTATACGGCAACACCAGTGCTGTCATCTGCATAGCAATGAATGTTACTAATTTGCAACATATCATTGATATGCAGAAGAAACAGGGTTGGTGATAGCACACAGCCTTGTGGGACACCAGCATTCACAGACTTAGAGGCCGAGCATGCACCATCAACTACGACCTTGATGCTCCGGTCTGTGAGAAAACTGGTGACCCAATTACAAAATTTCTCGGGAAGCCCGTAAGAAGGCAGCTTCGAAAGAAGCGCTTTGTGCCAGACCCGATCAAAGGCCTTCGCTATGTCCAAGCTAACTGCCAGGGCCTCCCCCTTACTCTCGACTGCCTCCGCCCATCGATGAGTGAGGTACACTAGAAGATCACCAGCCGAGCGACCCCGACGGAAACCGTACTGGCGGTCGCTAATCAGCTGGTGCTCCTCTAAGTACCTCAAGAGCTGGCAGTTCATAATGGACTCCATAATTTTGGAGAGCAAGGAGGTGATGGCAATCGGCCTGTAGTTGGACGGATCTGAGCGGTCGGCTTTTTTAGGGATCGGGTGCACCAAAGCTGTCTTCCATGACTTCGGGACGACGCCTAGAGAGTAGGAGTACCGGAAAAGACGCGTTAAAACCGGTGCCAACTCTGGAACACACATCCTCAGCACAATAGGTGGGATGCCATCAGGCCCACTCGACTTGTTGATATCTAGGGAGAGTAGTGCTTTGCGCACTGAGCTTTGCCAGAACCTGATGTCGGGCATAGAGCACTCACACCGCGGGATGGTCGGCGGTGAGCTCCCCCTGTCGTCAAGAGTCGAGTTGGACGCAAAAAGAGAGCCCAGAAGATCGGCTTTCTCCTTTGCGTCATGGGCCAGTGTATCGTCCTCCCTGTGCAGAGATGGTAGTGATGGCTGACAGAAATTCCCTTGGACAGCCTTGGCGAGAGACCAGAACGCACGGGTTCCCGAAGGAAGGCGACCTAGTCTCTCGCCAATTCTGCCAATGTGCTCCGACTTTGCTTTAGCAATTACTCTTTTGAAGGACCTGGAAGCAGAGTTGTACTTCTTTTTAAAGTCGCTGGTTTTTAAATCCCGAGACGCTGATGCATAAGCCCAGGCCCGGTAACACTGCTGCTTTTGGCGAGATGCCATTCTGCAGGTGCCACCAAACCAAGGTTGGGACCTACCGCCGACGGGTACCACAGAGGGTGGAACGAAGAGTTCCACTCCCTGAAGCACCACATCGGCGACAGACCCGGCAACGACGTCGGGATCATCCAGCGAGAAGCAAACCCGCCCCCATGGGTAGGATGCAAAGAAAGACCGCATCCCATCCCAATCCGCCGACCTATAGTGCCATACACGGCGCGAACCTGCAGATCGCGATCGCATTGGGCACATGATAGGCACTGTACTCCGGATCAGACAGTGGTCCGAAGATCCCAGAGGGGCATCGACGGAGATCACATAGCCGTCCGGATGAGAGGTCAGCAGAAGATCCAGCAGGGAAGGTGTATGATCCTCAACATCTGGTACCCGCGTCGGCGAAGTAACCAGTTGTGTCAGATCATATGCCAGGGCAAAGTCACAGACAGATCTCCCCGCATGATCGGTGGTTCGCCATCCAAGCCATTCGGCGTGGTGGACGTTGAAGTCGCCGAGTATCACGATCTCTGCGGGTGGAATCTGCTGTACCACAGAATCTGCAGCCATTTGGATGTGGTCGATGAGTCGGTCAGTTTCGGTATTACCGCTGTGGGACCTATAGAGGCACCCATAGACACGAGGGTGGTCGTCGCTGTCTATGCGTAGCCAAAGGGTGAACAGGTCCCTACCTTCAAGGCTGCCGAGGCGTTGAGAACATATATCCTCTCTGACGTACACACAAACCCCGGCCCGGGGCACAAAGGAATGTTCCAGTTGTACCCCGGGTAGGAAAGATAAGAGGTATCCCCCGGAGAGGATATCTGCGTCTCGGTAAGAAAAAGCAAGGCCGGCTTTGCCGTCTCCGGATGGTAGTGGACGGCATCAAGATTGGAATGTAGTCCCCTGATATTGCAGAAATCCACGGCAAGCGTGGTAAGGGGTGCCGTAGTTTTTTGCTACGTTTGCCTCGAACAGTTGGGGAATAGAGCGGAACTTTGCCCCCCCCCAGAATAGAGCGCGGGCGCCCAGAGGGGGATTCTCCAGCACCGGTGGTGCTGGTACCCCCCTGGGGTAGATTTTTTGTTTCCGCTACCATGTTTTGGGGGAGGGGTGGGTGGGCCTCCGGTTACCTGCACTCACCAGACGAAACGCAGAAGTTTGTTAAACATCTACTTCACGTCGGTATTCTGTGAGGTCGTGGTACTTCCCCGGTCGAGCCGGCCCATTCATGCAACAACAAAAGCTGATGCGTGGCTCTACCACTGTTAAAACATTAAGATCTGTAATAAAAAAAGCATGTGCGCAGTTCACACGCGTTAGAAGCGAAACCTTCAGAAAACTAAACTGCGAGAGAATGAGACGAATGCAGAGTATCTGGAGTGGGATTTACTCATTTTAATTTTTTTCGCATTTTATTCTACATATTACATTACTACTGGATATAATAGTGAACAGGAGAAATAAAAATTCTTAGCTTCCAGATATATCGCCGTGTAATGACACATAGGATAGACAAAAGTTTTACATAGACCGCAGACACATTACACAAAAAAAAATACTGCATTAAGAGGCAATGCTTAACTATTGCTCTTATATAATTTAAGGCGCTTTGCGTAAACATGCCCCCGGGCGTTGAAAGCTTGTCTTTCAACACAATTACTTTTCTTCGCTTTGAGGTAGAAGGCAGATTTTGCTAAAAGCTCTTCGAACAACTCCGGTTGCAGTTCTGACATCAGCGACGCGGTTGACTCCGTCCGTCCCGGGTTGAACAGCTATTATTCGACCCAATCGCCACTTTAGCGGAGGAAGGTTGTCATCCTTCAAGATCACCAGTGCACCTTCCTTCAGAGAGTCGACACTGGAACGCCATTTTGTCCGCAGTTGGAGTTCAGAGATGTATTCCTTGCTCCATCTTCTCCAAAAATGTTGACGAAGTTGCTCAATTCTCTGATAACGACTCAGTCTGTCCGGCAAATGATCTTCATAATCTTGCGAGGGCAGTGATGTGAGCGGCCGGCCAATGAGGAAATGTCCCGGGGTCAGTGAAAGTAGGTCGCTAGGATCTGCGGATAGAGGTGTCAGCGGACGGGAGTTCAGTACTGCTTCGATTTGGATCAGCACAGTGTTTAACTCCTCGTAAGTAAGATTAGAATTACCTAACACTCTCTTCAGATGGAATTTTATAGACTTCACACCTGCCTCCCAAAGACCGCCAAAATGAGGAGCGTTTGGAGGTATGAAATGAAAATCTATATTTTCATGAGCTAATTCACCAGACAGCAAGTTGCAATTGCCCTTAATAAAACGACCAATTTCATTAAAAGCACCTACGAATGAGGTTCCGTTATCCGAGTATATATGTTTGGGTTTACCTCGACGCGAAATGAATCTACGAAGTGCTGATATATAATTCTTACTAGTTAAATCGCCTGCCAATTCGACGTGCACAGCTTTGGTCGTAAAACAAACAAAAATTAGAATATATACCTTTACTAGCTTAGAACCGCGACCTTGCCGACTAGCTGACATAATAGGTCCAGCATAGTCCACGCCAACGCACTCGAAAGGAAAGCCACCGGGAGTCACACGTCGCTGCGGTAGATTGCCCATAATCGGGTTAACAACCTTTCCTTTAAAGCGGCAACATAAATGACATTGCCGGCAACAGTGTTTAGCTAAATTTAAACCTCCGATCGGCCAAAATGTTTCCTTTATTGAAGCTAGTAATAAACGGGGACCGGCGTGCATATGTTTTACATGCATATATTTGAAGAGCAACTTTGTAAAGGGATGAGTGGACTGTAACAAAACTGGGTGCTTCTTCTCATATGAAAATGATGCGTTACCCAAACGACCGCCGACGCGCATTAACTTATTATCATCTAAGAATGGGTTAAATTTTAAAAGATTGGATTTTTTTGACAAATTTTTGTTACATAATAAATTATCATATTCATTAAATGATTCTATTTGAGACAATTTAATTAAGACGTTTAAAGAATTTTGCAGTTCATTATTACTCAAATATGTAGTTTGTGGAGACTGTTTTTTACAAATATTGATAAATCTCAATATATAAGCCATAGACCGTTGCAATCTAACAAAATTCGAGAAACGCTCAAAATCAATAAGAGGCTTTTTAATGTTCTTTGTAAATAAGGAAACTTCTGAATGGGTTTCTGGTAATGTTTCGTTTAGTACAGGACTAGTAGGCCAATTAGAAACATCACCCTTTAGAAATTGTGGGCCAGACCACCACGAGTCAAGATCTTTAATTTCCTTTATATTCACACCGCGGGAAACATAGTCCGCCGGGTTTAAATCAGTGGGAACATGCCGCCAAGAATATGAACTAGTTTTTTCTAAAATTTCAGCGGCACGGTTCCGAACAAATGGTTTTAACCGGTTAGGTAACATTTTTAACCAGCCTAAAACGATGGTAGAATCGGACCAAAAAACAACTGATCTTACTTGAACTCTTAGGGAACTTATCACTTTCTCGAATAGCTGTACTCCAACAAGAGCAGCGCAGAGCTCGAGCCTCGGTATTGTGATGGACTTTATGGGAGCCACACGACTTTTAGCTGAAAGTAAGCGTACCAACACATTATAATCATTAGCGCTGCGAACATATAGGCATGCGCCGTATGCTAATTGGGATGCGTCACTAAATATATGCAAGTCTATATTATTATATAAATCGCACAAAACGACTCGTGGAATACGTAAATTGTTGAGAAGCGATAAACTCTCTACAATTGCTACCCATGGTTTAATTATTTCAAGGGGCAATTGGTCGTCCCATGAAAGTTTATGCAACCATAACTTTTGCATTAAAACTTTCATAGGAATTATGCATGGAGCTAGAAGTCCAAGGGGATCAAAGATCTGTGAAATTACAGAAAGCATTTCACGCTTTGTAAAGTTATTTAAGATGACTTCATTAATACAATAGTATAGTTCGTCGGTCTTGATGAACCAACTAAGACCTAACGTTTTACAGGGTTCTGTAGAACCGATATTTAAGTCGACCGATGAATTATTGGTATTTAAAATGACTTGAGGCTCATTCGATTTCCATTTGCGGAGATTCATACCAGCTGAAGCTAGTACAGCAGAAACCTTGTCACGTATGTTCAACACATCCTGGACACTGTCTCCTCCACTTAACAAATCGCCAACGTAGAAATCATGGATTATTATTTCTGAGATTTTATTGTCGTTACAGTCGATTCCTAGCTGTTTGAGACATCTAGTAGCTAGATAGGGTGCGCTTGCCGTGCCATACGTAACAGTGTTTAACTGGAACGCTTTCATGGGCTGTGACGGATCATCCCTCCACACTATTTTTTGCAGATGTCTATCATCAGGATGTACGACGATCTGTCTATACATCTTCTCAACGTCGGCTGATATTGCGTATTTATGCTGCCTGAATCTCAAAAGTATTGACAACAGATCATCTTGTATGTTGGGCCCTACTAATTGCAAATTATTAAATGAAATACCTGAAGTGGTAGGGCTGCTCGCGTTAAAAACAACCCGGAGTTTGGTTGTTAAGCTGCTCTCACGAATAACTCCATGGTGTGGTATAAAATATTCTACTCTCTGTGAATCAAATTAACACTCGGACATATGACCTAATGTAAAATATTCTGACATGAATTGACAATAGATGTGTTTAAATTCAGGCTGACCTTTGAATCTGCGCTCAAGAGAAAGTAAACAATGTTTAGCGCGTTGTAAGGAACTGCCCAAAATATCACGTGATTTTTTCAGTGGTATTCTCACACAGAAACGACCGTCTTGCTGACGAGCTGAGTTTTTAATAAAATGTTCTTCGCACAATTTTTCTTCTTCAGAGAAGACTGATGACTGATGGCGAACCTCCTCGAGGTGCCAAAAACGCATTAAGAGGTTTTGAATGTCATTAACATTATCATTGTGCGAAAAGACGTTATTACTCGAATTAATTACTAAATGTGACTTAAATTTGGAAATCGGTTGTGGTACAAGGCCGCCATTAATTAAGGGACCTGAAACTAGCCATCCTAACCTAGATTCGTAAAGTACCGGCTTGCCGTTTCCTAAATTAATTTTACGTAACCCTAAAAGGTCCCAAAAAACATCCGCACCAATTATTATATCTACCGATGATGGTGTGTGGAAATGGGGATCGGCTAAACAAAGGTTACTTGGTAGATTTAACTCTTTTAACGATAGTTGATGACTAGGTACTTCGTCAGTTATGGTAGGTAAGATGAAACAAAAAAGATTGGTAGTAAATTCTTCGTTTAACGATTTTATAGGTAAGCAACACATTTCGCCTATGTGCGACCTCGAATTATTAATTCCTAATAAGGATTCGTTAACATTAACTGTTGGTAAATTTAATAACCTACTTAATCTTTCAGTAATAAGGCATGAAGTGCTACCACAATCAAGAACAGCGCGAGCTAGGTATTCACTATTGTTGTTATCATAAGTTTTTAAAAGGGAAGTGGCTAAGAGTACCTGAGTTTTGCTATGTAAATAAGTTGAGATTTGTGCAGATAATGTGACGTTATTATTACCAGTAGGTTTCTCTTCGCATGACGTAGCCGGAAGAGGGCTCGGACTATCCTCTGGCTTAGTAGAAACATTGGACGCCGGTCTAAGCTTCATATCTGAAATGTGAATCAAAGTGTTGTGCTTCCTTTTACATATTTTGCAACCACTTGATTTACATTGGTTGGCGTAGTGACCAGAACGTAAACAATTAAAGCACACTTTAAATTGCGGTAATAATTCCAATCTTTGATCAAAATTAAGCCCTAAAAACTTCGAACAATTATTTAAATTGTGATCAGCCTTGCAATTAGGACATGACTTCGACTGAGACGTCCTATTATTCCCATTTGATTGAGGTTGGGTATTAGTGACTGACACCATGCTTTTAATTTTATTATTATTTTTGCTGTAATTAATTTGAGAATTTCGAGATAGCTCCAATGTTTCTAACAGGTCTGCACGATTTCTTAAAAATGTAAAAATAGCTTCTAAAGGAATAGTTTGATTATAGTCTAAGCGACCTTTGTACTCCTCCCACTCTCGATATGTTTTTAAATCTAATTTGTGAGTAATTATGTGAATTAATAAGGTGTCCCAATGATTAACGGGTTCTCCTAATGCCTCAAGCGCTCGAAGGTTTTTATTCAGGGTGTCAATAAGACGCTTTAAAATAAATGACGATTCCTTTGTAATAACCTCAATGTTAAATAATGCCGTGACGTGATTTTGAATCAAAAGACGTTTATTATTAAACCGTTCACATAATAAATTCCATGCCACAGAGTAATTAATCGCAGAAAATTCAATCGATTGAATAACCACGGCAGCTGTCCCTTCGAGTGAGGCGCGAAGATAATGAAACTTATTAATGTTATCGATATCATCATTCGAATGTATTAAACTAGAAAAAGTATCATGAAATTCTAGCCAATTGTCATACGACCCACTGAATGTTGGAAGTTTTATCGTAGGCAACTTAACTAGTTTATGATTATTATTACGAGATAAACATTTTTCACTACTACCGCACTCTGTATTATTTTGTCGGATTAATTCTTGAGCTTTTGCAAGGATTTTATAATATAACGATTCGAATTCATTACGCTCATTTATCTGACTATTAATGTCGTCAACTATACACTCTAATCTTAATTGAACCTCATCGTATTGTTCGTATAATGATTCAATTTTACTTACGCGCAACTGCAGTTCGCTAACCTGGGATGTGCTTAATGAACTCTTTAATTCACTGAGATAATTATTAAACGCCGTTAGACGACCCTTAAAACTTGCCCGTTTTTTGATTAACTCTCTCTCCTCGGTCATTTTTGGATAAAGGCGAAAATTCTATAAAATATCTGAAAACTAATTATAATTGGTTAACAATAATCACAAAATGTTAATGTATTTTAACCAAGGCCTGTAACACTGTGCTAAAATGGATCCTTTCTTCCTTTTCTTTGTTCACCTCTTCAAGGTGACCCCGGACGTCTTCACAAAATTTTTCAAAAACTCCAAATTCGTAGATTTTGTGAAAATTATTATCTTCAAACGTAAATCCAACGTAGCTGTTCAAATTAGGCTCGAAGCTGACCATGGATATAATAGTGAACAGGAGAAATAAAAATTCTTAGCTTCCAGATATATCGCCGTGTAATGACACATAGGATAGACAAAAGTTTTACATAGACCGCAGACACATTACACAAAAAAAAATACTGCATTAAGAGGCAATGCTTAACTATTGCTCTTATATAATTTAAGGCGCTTTGCGTAAACAACTACAGTAAAGTTTTCAATTTCAACAAATGACACGAGTGGCTTATGGTTAATAAATGCTTTGGTTTGGATTTGATCAATATATATTTGAAATACAGCGTCAATTATTGGTTTTGATCTTGTTGTCGAGCAAAATCTACGAAGAGTTTTTTTTTATTTAGTGTGGCGATTTTTTTATTTGGTGTAAAGTGACGAAACGAGCTAAATGTTTACCTGATGGTAAGTGCAACGTCTACCCATAACAAATGCTGTGTCACCCAGAACATTTCTGTGTGACACCACACTTCGCCCGTCACCCAGAGACATCAGTTCTTAAGTCTCGTATGCCCAGTGATTACGCTAGCTCACAGTGCCCTTCAAACCGAAACACAGCAATGTTTGCACACTACTGCTTCACGGCAGAATAACTGGCCCGAGGGTGGTACCTACCTAGACGGATTCCTGCATAGGAATCCTACCACCTGCTTATGGTTAATAAATACTTTGGTTTGGATTTGATCAATATATCTTTGAAATACAGCATCAATTATTGGTTTTGATCTCGTTGTCAAGCAAAATCTACGAAGAAATCAAAGCTTTCGACGAATTCGAGAATATAAATATAATAGGAAACCCTATACTGTATTCTCATTCTCTCGCATTCAAAATCCTGTAGATGTATATGTTTGTACCGCCGTGTGCAAGCGGCTTAAGAGAATCTACCGCCCCTCCCATCCCGTGGGTGTCGTAAAAGTCGACAGAGGGAAATTAAAACCAGGATATGGGCAGCAGCATCTTCCTGGAACATCTGAATAAATAAACTGCAGTTGCCAACCCGCCTGCCCAGCGTCGCAACTATGGCGAAATCCCTCAAATATGAGAGCTATAAAACTTTTGTGGCTATCTGTTGGGGAGGCCTATGTTCAGCAGTGGACTTGTGATAGGCTGAAACGACGAGGACGATATGTTTGTCTCTTTTTAGTATCGCTTTTTCGTTTCACCGAGTTTAAAATCGCAACGATTATAAAGAAGTTTTCTCTCCAAAAAGTAAAGTAACAGCCTGTAAATGTCCCACTGCTGAGCACAGGCCTCCTTTCATTTCTGGGAGGGTTCTGGAGCCGGGAAGAATCCGCCACGCTGCTCCAATGCGGGTCCAAATATTTTTATTCCTCAGACATGCAGGTTTTTTTTTGGATAGAGTGATGTAACGAGGAAAACGTTCACCTGATGGCAAGCGCAACGTCTGCCCATAACAAATGCTGAGTCACCCAGATAATTTCTGTGTGACACCACACTGTGTCCGTCACCCTGAGACATGTTCTTAAGTCTCATATGCCCAGTGATTACTCTAGCTCACAGTGCTAATCAGACCGAAACACAGTAATGTTCGCACACTACTGCGCCCTGGGGTGGTACCTACCTAGACGGATTCCTGCATAGGAATCCTACCACCAGTAAGATGTTTTCCTTCACCGCTGAGCACGTGGTAAATCGGCACTTAAAATTGCAGTTAACAATTTTAGTGGTGCCCGCACCGGGAATCGAAGCCAGGTCACCCGCGTGCTATAAAATTCAGGTCGATCGCCCGGCCCCAGAGCTACCACGGATCTCTTGGATCTGTAAATATGATGCTTTTCATTTCCAGGTGTCGCATCACCCGCCGGTATCCGCCTTCTACGTGTCGAACCGGAGGGACGGCTTCGTGATAGAAGGAAGTTTATTGGCGCGCTCCAAATTCTATGGTATGTATCGTTCAGGTTCCCCTTTACCAGGAAGGAGAAGGTGCTTTCCATTCTTCACAGATCACCATCGTGAGAAAGAAAGAAAAAATATTTGCTGCTGTAATTCAGCGCTGCAGTTGCTGTTGGTAAGTGCAACTACTGCCCATAACAGATGCTTCGCCAAGAACACTTCTGTGCGGCACCACACTGCGCCCGTCATCCAGAGTTCTTAAGCCTAACATGCCCAGTGATTACGCTAGCTCACAGCGCCCTTCAAACCGAAACACAGTAATGTTTGCACACTACTGCTTCACCGCAGAATAACCTGCCCTGGGGTGGTATACATAGGTATATATAGGTTCCTGCATAGGAATCCTACCACGAGATTTACGACAGGCATTACATTTTCAATTGAATATGGTGTCACCAAGTGCTTTAATTCATGGTATCGCAACGTTTATAAATTTTTGGACGTCGACCGACCTACCTAGGTCTAGGTAGGACCAGTAAAAAAACCTTTACGTTACTTTTTAGTAGGTACCTTTTTTAAAGTCGGTTAAAAACGTTCATAGCTTAGGGAACCGGCGAAACAAACACAATGAAATATAGTCTTAGTTGGTTCCAGAGTTATTATCTATAACTATTGTATAATTTATGGTAAAAGTTTTAGTGGTTTTCGAGTTAATAAATCCGTTCACACAGATAGACAATCAGACAAATAAGGCACTTTTGTTAATTTTATATATGAAACAGAAGTTATGTTATATTTATTCTAAAATGTGTCTTGCGGGTTCAGGTAACTCTACGTCGGCCATTTTGGAGGGGTGCGCTCGCATCCACTTACTAAACTGGGGGGAGACGTACGTCACGACGGCGCCCTACGCTCACTGCAAGGGAATCGTCATTGGGACGCTCAGCATGGAGCTGGGCGGGAAGGTAAGTAGTGTTAAGTCTCTTGCAGTGTTAGGGAATAGGCAATCATACGTTGCAAATGCCTTCGGCTGTGGTTCGAATCCGGAACTCGCGAGTCAGGTACGCAGACTGCTGAGTCCTATTGCTGTTTAACAATATATCTATGGAGTGTAGAAGGAAGGAGTGACGACTCCATATAATAAAGTGTCGGAGAAATCGAGTCATATTAAGATGGTGTTACTGGTAGCAAAAGTCATCAATTTGAAAAGAAGCGCCATCCGGTCTGTAAAGGAGCGATTATCAAAAAAAAAATGCATTTTGTCATGGAACGGTTCAACAATGTTTCGTGACACTACACCATAAACCTATAGCAGAATACTACCATACAGACATCTTTAGTTAAAGTTGCAACTGCGGGAAATTTTAATCTGTGACCTTCGAACACCTGTTCAAACAGATGTCCCAAATATTGAAGAAATTTTAAGTTGATCTAGTTTTGTGACACTAGCGCCATCTTTTGATAAATATAAGAATCCGTAAACCATAGGTGTCAAATACTTCACTCAGTAGTCCTCACCTCGAAGAAAGAGATTTACACGCAAAACGAAAACTTTTTCTTTACAATTTGAAGGCGGGACTTCATTAAGTCCTGTACGAGACGGTCAAAACGAAACGACTCCAAGATATTATTAAAAAATTTACATACATACATAAGGTCACGACTGTATCACATAAGGGGTAGTCAGAGACTGGGAACTCACTGCAAAAGCAGATGACTGCCACAATCCACGATTCACCAAAACAATATAATGCACTTGGTGTGATAGGTGGTGAGCCCATCGCCACCATGCGCTGTTGGGTGCACAGTGCAGTTTAATTCCTTACTCGCCTTTTACGAGATCCATCGGATGAGATGGAGTGGTAGTATTCTTTTAACGAGCCGTTTTCCTTTTCGCATATATAGTATTTATCTGACTAAACCTATCGACATAAATTGTTGAAACGCCGGGACCAATTTATGCTTGGTTTTTTAGTTTTTTTTTAGTTGATAAAAGTGACGGAACGAGCAAAACGTTCACCTGATGGTAAGTGCAACGTCTGCCCATAACAAATTCTGTGTGACCCAGAACAGTGTAACACCACAACGCGCCCGTCACCCTGAGACATCAGTTCTTAAGTCTCATATGCCCAGGGATTATGCTAGCTCACAGTGCCCTTCAAACCGAAACAGTAATGTTTGCACACTACTGCTTCACGGCAGAATAACTGGCCCTGGGGTCGTACCTACCTAGACGGATTCCCGCATAGGAATCCTACCACCAGTGAAATTATTATAAGAAAAGGTTCAGAATTTACATGAGTTCCTAATGTCAATACGCGAATGTAGTCACTACAGCATCTTATCAGATTGACAATGTTCACGGTAAAATACATTAGAAAAATACAAGTTTCAAACGAAGAGATTATCTTAAAATGTAACTTAATTAATTTTACCTGAGACGTAGCACCTGATATAAAACCAATGAAAACTGCGTAACTTTTTGGTTATTGTATCAGACAGAAGAAGCGTGGGCTCAAATCCCTGCCGAAACCAGTAGGTTTTGGTATCTTGTATAGATTTCCATTGTCCCCTTGTTTCTGATACTTCATGCCATCCTTTCTCTGATCTTATCGCAATCGTGACATCGGATACGGGAAGGAGAAAAGATTAATGAGATTAGGAACATACAGTCACGCATTTTTCCTCTATAAGAGTGGGCAGAGATCACACCGGTAACGCACTTTTCGCCCCCGGTAGAAACGAGACGTGACGGTACGATTCTTGTCAAAAAAAATCTTACTCCCCATTGCGTTCCCACGAGCAGTATAGTGACAGCATTGCATGTTATGACGTTATTCTGCACGAGTAAATCCTATCCGTACAATACCTTTTACGATTTATTGTTGCCTCTTACGACACCCCGGTTGCCCCTTACGACACCCCGGTAGGAAAGAGGTAGGTGCCATTCTACCCTGCCGGACACTTATAGTGCATGAGGAAGATATCAGTAAAATTATCATAAAATTGTAACTTTTGTTTCAGGTTCACATAATCTGCCAGAACACGGGATACCAAGCGGACGTCGAGTTTAAATTGCGAGTAAGTATCGATGATGATGTCTTCAGAATACTGTCTGAAGCTATCAACTGCGCAGGAGATGTTATAGTGCCTCAACTGTACGCGCAACCGGGCACTCGCACCTTACCTACCCACGCCCGATGCTTATGCGATAAGATCGGACGTGGGCTAGCATACAGTATTAGACAACATAACCAGATTAGAAAACACAATTGGTCCGACTGGGATTCGAACCCAGGACCCGCGGGGCAGAAGTCAGATACTGCCATCAGACACAGTAGTATTAGAGACACGAATCATAACAACCAGACCCGAAAACCAGCTAGCTATTTGGCAAAAATATTGACTTTTGTCGAGATTCGAATTTAGCAGCAACGGTGTGGGAGTTGGGTACACTGACCACTCGGCTACCCGGTCTTCGGTCGGAGTAAGTATTATGTAATCAATTTAGGCCATGGAAAAGTCTGTCCTTTGCGAAATGGAATCCGTAACAATGGTATCCGCAGCAGAACTAGAGTAACCATCTAGGTAGGTATAACCGCAGAGCCAGTTATTCTGCCGTGAAGCAGTAGTGTGCAAACATTACTGTGTTTCGGTTTGAAGGGCACTGCGAGCTAGCGTAATCACTGGGCATATGAGACTTAACAACTAATGTCTCAGCGTGATGGACACAGTGTGGTGTCATTCAGAAATATCCTGGGTGGCACAGCATTTGTTACAGTGTGGTGTCACTCAGAAATATCCTGGGTGGCACAGCATTTGTTATAGGCGGACGTTGCACTTACCACCAGGTGAACGTTTTGCTCGTTTCATCACTTTATCCAATAAGAAAAGCTACAGTGGCAATGTGTCGGACATATTGATAACCGTAGGGGCAGAAACAGGGGCGAATTTTCGTAACCTGGCTGCCCTAGGTCTACGGAAGATTGCCGCCCCCTATATGAAATTTAATGACTAAGATTTAATGCATAATATTATCGTCAGTTCAAATAAGGGGATTCTTGTAATAATTAAAGTCAAACATCTCAAATAAACACTTTATAATTTAAATATCCTATTTAAAATCACAAGAAATGCAAAAATATTCGTAGCAAATGAGTTCACATGTACTTACAGTTAAATCTTCTTAATCACACTACCCAATTTATATGTTCACTTTATTAGGCACAAGTTGCTTCATCCAACGCTCGAAGCAGAATGCATAACGACCGTGTTAGTTCCTCTTTATATCAAATCCCTACTTTTATACAATCCAATCATTGACGAGTTTTACAAATAAGTAGGTAGGTAAATAATAAATAAAGAAGGGTTTGCCAGACGGAAATTAACAATAAGTAGGTAGGTAAGTAATAAATAAAGAAGGATTTGCCAGACAGAAGCTAACAATAAGAATTGAAGTAAAAAAAGAACAATGATTGTAAATGATAAATATCAATTAGTGTTTTTATCGCGTTTAATTTTGATTATTTATAACCCGACGTTTCGAGTGCTTTACAGAACCCATGGTCACGGGAAAACTGAGGTGACAGATGTCCTGATGTCATAGTTAACTAGGGGTACCTTCAGCTTTTAATTATTATTTTTTTGGTCTGATCTACGCTGAAAGAGCTAACTGTATTTTGAAGTCTTGCAGTGGTATGCTTGGTTTTTGATTTAATATTATTAATTATAGGATCCCAAGCTGGTGGTAATACCTAACCATCTTCTCTATTAATGTTAGGATGTTTTTCAATGGCCTCTCAAATCATCCTTGGTTTTCATCCTTTATCTTTCTTTCTTTCAAAGATGATTTTCATCGCAGACTGATTTCAGTCCGGAGCTGGTAGTGGGAAATCGATAGATAAATGTGCCCACGGAACATGTTTTGTGGCAAGGCCCTCCCCCAACACAGACCGCCACAAAATGGGTGCTGTGGTGGCCTTTTAATATCAGTAAGATTATCTACTATATCGTTTAGTCCCGAGGGTGTCGTGAGTATGGTCACTGCCAGGAAAACTTTGTGAATGGTGATAAATGGTAGATCGAATGACGGGTTGAAAAAGATTTTGTATGATTCATACCTAATCTGTGTGTTTCCTTCAGTCTTTCCTAGGTGGCGCTGATCAAACCAACGCAATTTCGGGCAGGATCAAGAAAGGGAAGGACACGATCGCGACCGTAGAAGGCTACTGGGACGGGAGGATTGACATCAAAGACAAGAGGAGCGGGGTGAGATCCTTCATTCCTTTGTTTATTGGAGAAAGAGACCAGCAAAACGTTCACCTGATGGTAAGTCTGTCCATAACAAATGCTGTGTCACCCAGAACATTT
This sequence comes from Luehdorfia chinensis, assembly GCA_019845155.1. NCBI lineage: Eukaryota > Metazoa > Arthropoda > Insecta > Lepidoptera > Papilionidae > Luehdorfia > Luehdorfia chinensis. The sequence continues at coordinate 656,807 of JAHVAK010000120.1, forward strand.
GTGTGGCACCACTGTTTCAGTCACCCTGAGACATCAGTTCTTAAGACTCATATGACCAGTGATTACGCTAGCTTTCAGTGCCCTTCAAACCGAAGCACAGTAATGTTTACAAACTACTGCTTCACGGCAGATTAACTGCATCTGCGGTGGTACCTACCTAGACGGATTCTCACATAGGAATCCTACCACTAGTATTCCTCACGATGTCATGTGATCTTACACTGCACATACACGACGATACCATCCAGCCTCGGAAACTTTGCACGCGTATTGTGGAGCGTATCGTACTCTTAATCGGGCCGTGTGGTCGCTACCACTGGAAAGTCTACTGGAAAGTTCAGAAATTTGGATGGTGTGTTTGTTTTAAAATCTCAATAAAAAAGTTACCTTCTCAGTTTGACAGTTCTGGAGACACATTTTGTAAAATAAACCGTGTGGTGGCCGGCTTAGGAGAATCTACCACCGCATCTCATCCCGTGGGAGACGTAAAAGTAGACAGAGGGAAAGTTAAAACCCGGAGGTGGGCAGCAACATCTTCCTGGAACATCGGAATAGATTGCCAACCTGCCTGCCAAGCGTGCCAACTAGGGCAAAATCGCTCTCAAATAAGAGCTAAAAAATTTTGTAGTAATCTATGGGGGAGGCCTATGTTCAGCAATGGACTAGTGATAGGCTGAAATGATGATGGTAATTGATCACCGAGCGAAAATCGAATATAAACTCTGAAAAATTTGGTAATTGTTGGGTTTGTCATCACCCAGTATACGAAACTCTGAACTGCAGGGGCTGCCCCCCACCCCCCATACATACACAGAGTTCTTTGTTTTTCACATTACATCACTTTCCGCTTTCAGGAAGAATCGAATCTTCTAGATGTCGGAATTCTCAAAGAACAGAGGATGACTAGATATCTGATGAAGTTGGAGCATCAGCAGGAGTTCGAATCGCAGAGGCTCTGGCTCAGAGTTTCCGAGGCGATACAGAACGATGATCAGGTCGGCCTCTCTTCTCATACGATTTTATTAAATCTCTTTCTTGTGTCTGTCTGTTCGTATCAAAATTAGTAATTAATTTTAACTAACTTCCCGATTAGTTAGGGACTTGAAACTTTAAACATTCACAACATCTTGACTGTGTGTCTGTCTGTCTGTTTGTTTGTCTGTTGAGTACAAATTATGCTATTGATTATAAACTAATTTAATACTTTTAGTCAGTTATTATAAAAAAAAAAACATATGTGCAGCATACACGCTGTAGAAGTGTAACACCTTCAGAAAACTAAACTTCGAGAGAATGAGACGAATGCAGCGTATCAGGAGTAGGATCATTGTAGGGTTTGCTTATTATAATTAAGTTTAAAAATTATTTTATATTTTATTCTACATATTACATTACATATTATACAGACTCCAAGTTTTCAATTCCAACAAATGAAACGAGTGGCTTATGGTAACTAAAGTTTTTTTTTAATTTGATAAAAGTGACGGAACGAGCAGAACGTTCACCTGATGGTAAGTGCAACATCTGCCCATAACAAATGCTTTGTCACCCAGAACATTTCTGTGTGACACCACACTTCGCCCGTCACCCAGAGACATCAGTTCTTAAGTCTCGTATGCCCAGTGATTACGCTAGCTCACAGTGCCCTTCAAACCGAAACACAGCAATGTTTGCACACTACTGCTTCACGGCAGAATAACTGGCCCGAGGGTGGTATATACCTAGACAGATTCCTGCATAGGAATCCTACCACCAGTACGATACAGATACAGGTTGAAATCGGCCAGGTGGTGGACATCATGTATTATTTACTAAAACTGCAAAAAATGTATGCAATTCCGTTTCTCATTTAAAGGTGGCTGCCACAGAACAGAAGACAATAATAGAAGAAGCCCAGAGGGGTCGTGCTAGAAGCTTGCTATCGCCGTGGCTGCCGCGACTGTTTCGCAGGGACTCACGAACCGTGCCAGAAGGTAGGTTTCACGTTGTCGAAATGCCAGAAAAAGTTTGGAAAATCCAAAAGTGCACATATCATGACCCTCATTTATTATCTCTTAAGAAAAGAAAATCGTATTGAGGTTAAAATATTTCGGGTCTTTTCCATTTCAGATGAAAACAATAAGAAAAAAATATTTTTCTTAAAACTACACGTGCCAGACTTTTGATATGAAAAAGGAAACCTGTAGATAAAATTCTTTACACGATAAAAAAAAACCCAGTCTCGATACGTCAATTTTTTCGGGAGTTATCGTGACCACATCCCTAAAAAAAATTTGGACGTCCACGTCAGATTTTTTTAAACTTTTTTTTTTCAAAGTAGCAATATTGGACGATTTTTCAAAATAGTTTGAATGAATTAATTAAAGTGTTTTCTTGATACGAGTCTATTCCAATTAGCATATAAGTGCAATATGATTGTGATAGAGGCATTTGAAGAGCGCCGAATCGCTTGACTTTGACGTGTCGGGTACAAAGCACTATCTCACGCCGCATATCGCAATGAGACATGCCAAATGCCAATTAAGCCAGACCTACGATGGCAGCCCAATTAATTCCGCGTTGAATTTACACGGCCACTAATTAAGACATTAATAGTTTGAAAACTTTTCCAAACAACTTCATTGACCAGCTAACCCGTGTGAATATTTTTTATGGATAAAGTGATGAAACGAGTAAAGCTTACATATGAGATGGTAAGTGCAACGTCTGCCCATAACAAATGCTGTGTCACCCAAAACATTTCTGTGTCAACATGACACCACACTGCGCCCATCACCCTGAGAATATTACACATGTAATAAAACTACTACTACTACTTTTACGGATTTTATCGCGTTTAATTTTTAAACTATTTATAACCCGACGTTTCGAGTGCTTTACAGCACTGCACACAGCAACACCATGGTCACGGGAGGACTAAGGTGACAGATGTCCTGATGTCTGCTTCAGCTTTTAACTATTATTTTTGGTCCGATCTACGCAAAATGAGCTTCGTCCGTGCGTCCGTAGCATTGCAGTGCATAGGGTACAAGGGGGGCAGGCAAGCAGAGCGGGGGAAGAATGTGCTGAGGATTCGTGAAGGAATGGATGCATAGGCATACTTTCTTGAACATTATTTATCTTGTTTTAACACTAAATCTTCTCCCTTTTCCAGGAATTGTCGATCAGGGATGGAGATATAATCATGTTAATACTAGGTAAGTTCGCATTTATATCAAACTAGCGACTCGCCCTGACTTCGCACGCGTGCACTTAGCGCATAGCAAAAACACATGTTTATTTTATCATCATTTCAGCCTATCGCTAGTCCACTGCTGAGCACAGGCAAGTTTGTAGCTCTTGTGGTGGTGGTGGTGGGGGGGGGGGGGGGTTAAAAAGGTGCTGACGATTCATGCAGTTCCCGGATTGCAATTGCATTGCATGGATTGCATGCAATTGTAAAACAGCCTATAAATGACCCACTGCCTGAGCACAGGCCTCGTTTCCGAGAGGGTTTTTGAACTGCCCTAATGCTGGTTGGCGGACTTATTTTTTTATTTTTCCGTCGTGCGGGTTTCCTCACGATGTTTTCCTTCACCGCCGAGCACGTGGCAAATCAGCACTTACAATTGCAATTACCAATTTTAGTGGCGCCGGCACCGAGAATCGAAAGGCGTGACTGTATGTATGTCGATCTGCGCCTTGGCCACGCGGTCATCGCATATTCGCAGCTACCACACTGGGCTAGTGTAGCTACGAACCCTCCCAGCTCCGGAGAGAGTATTGGTCCAGCAGTGAACTGTTGAGTGTTCAGTGAAGTGGAGTTGGCACGTGTCTGCAGGCCGTGGCAGCCGGAGGAGATAGTGGAGTACGAGGAGGAGTTCGTGGTGACGTCGGCCGTGCAGCGCGCCGAGCCGCTGCGGCAGCCGCACCCGCCCTCCGACTCCGACTCGCGCGACGAGCTGGCGCGACGCTCCAAGACCTCCACGTGAGTGCCGCTCCCCTCTTCCCTCTCCCCCTCTATGTACAGCCGCACCCGCCCTCCGACTCCGACTCGCGCGACGAGCTGGCGCGACGCTCCAAGACCTCCACGTGAGTGCCGCTCCCCTCTTCCCTCTCCCCCTCTATGTACAGCCGCACCCGCCCTCCGACTCCGACTCGCGCGACGAGCTGGCGCGACGCTCCAAGACCTCCACGTGAGTGCCGCTCCCCTCTTCCCTCTCCCCCTCTATGTACAGCCGCACCCGCCCTCCGACTCCGACTCGCGCGACGAGCTGGCGCGACGCTCCAAGACCTCCACGTGAGTGCCGCTCCCCTCTCCCCTCTCCCCCTCTATGTACAGCCGCACCCGCCCTCCGACTCCGACTCGCGCGACGAGCTGGCGCGACGCTCCAAGACCTCCACGTGAGTGCCGCTCCCCTCTCCCCTCTCCCCCTCTATGTACAGCCGCACCCGCCCTCCGACTCCGACTCGCGCGACGAGCTGGCGCGACGCTCCAAGACCTCCACGTGAGTGCCGCTCCCCTCTCCCCTCTCCCCCTCTATGTACAGCCGCACCCGCCCTCCGACTCCGACTCGCGCGACGAGCTGGCGCGACGCTCCAAGACCTCCACGTGAGTGCCGCTCCCCTCTCCCCTCTCCCCCTCTATGTACAGCCGCACCCGCCCTCCGACTCCGACTCGCGCGACGAGCTGGCGCGACGCTCCAAGACCTCCACGTGAGTGCCGCTCCCCTCTCCCCTCTCCCCCTCTATGTACAGCCGCACCCGCCCTCCGACTCCGACTCGCGCGACGAGCTGGCGCGACGCTCCAAGACCTCCACGTGAGTGCCGCTCCCCTCTCCCCTCTCCCCCTCTATGTACAGCCGCACCCGCCCTCCGACTCCGACTCGCGCGACGAGCTGGCGCGACGCTCCAAGACCTCCACGTGAGTGCCGCTCCCCTCTCCCCTCTCCCCCTCTATGTACAGCCGCACCCGCCCTCCGACTCCGACTCGCGCGACGAGCTGGCGCGACGCTCCAAGACCTCCACGTGAGTGCCGCTCCCCTCTCCCCTCTCCCCCTCTATGTACAGCCGCACCCGCCCTCCGACTCCGACTCGCGCGACGAGCTGGCGCGACGCTCCAAGACCTCCACGTGAGTGCCGCTCCCCTCACCCCCCTCGTTTGACAGCCGCACCCGCGTCGAGACGACCCGGGACGCTCCAAGATCGCCGCCTTTCCTCTTCCCCTTTCCTTCCCCTCTTCCCTCACTACAGCCGCACCCGCCCTCCGTCGTCGACTCTCGAGACCTTCACGCTTCAAGACCTCCACGTTATTCCCGCTCCCTCCCAAGAAATTCCTGCACAACCGGTATTATACTTTGCTTACGCACGCCATTCATTATCATTATCGTCATTTTAGCCTATCACTAACTAGTCCACTGCTGAACATAGGCCTCCCCAAATAGATTGTCACAAAAGTTTGTAGCTCTGACTTTGGGGGGTTTTCTCATAGTTGCCACGTTCGTCAGGCGAATTAACACGAGCAGTTTTTTTATTCTGATGTTCCAGAAAGATGCTAACCATGAGATTGGCTGCAGCCATCTCATGGTTTTAATTTTCCTTGTCAACTTACGACACCCACGGGATGTGATGGGGTGGTAGATTCTCTTAAGTGGCCACACGGCCTCGCTTTTATTGAAATGGATTTTCGCAATGTGTCGCTTCGATATTTCAGACGCACCTTGAAGCAGGCTCTCATTGCAATCGACTCCACGCTCCGCGATCAGAACCTAGCAATAGAGAGGCTCTCGAAAACTGTTGATATAATAAACGAAAACCAACGGGCACTGGAACTGAGGCCGCAGATGCTGGGAAGAACCCCATCGACGTCCCACACGTGGGACCTGTTCGGCGGATTCGTCCTCGCGATGGTCCTCCAAGCCGTAGTCAACTGGTTGTTCTACAGCAAAGACTGATAGTGTCGCCAGATAGATCCTATTCCTTTCCTATTCGGTACATTTCCGGTACATCGACCAAAATTAGTTGTGGGTTTTGTAAGGCGTTTTAGTGTCTGTGAGTTTCTTTTGATGTTTTTTTGCTATCGGTACCTTTTTGATGTTATGTTAATATTTCGATAAAAGTGAATGTCCTATTTCAACAGTTAACTGTCCCAAAAAAAAAAACAATATCTCCTGCTCAGTTTATAAGCTTCCGACAGTATTCGGTAGTTGTCGCCCAGAAGACATTGTACATAATATTTTCCTAATATTAAATGTTGCCAATTATTAAATCTGTGGTAGCATTACAAAAATTGGACATTATGTTTTCCACAAGTAAATACATTATTGTGTTAGAAATACTTAATTTGACATAAATACACTGCCTTCGGACTGTTCCGTCAAGATTATAAATTTTTTAAATACTTTGTTTTTATTTTTAATTTATCCTTTTTGTTTTAGGGACAAAAAATCTAAGTACAACACTGAAGACTATTTGATTGATGATTTGATTTTAAAATAATTAATGTTTATAAATTATATATGAATGTTTGCCAATAATAAACTTTTTTTCTCTCTTTTCACTGTTTAAGACAGCAACACTCAAATTTATTTACTACTTTTCTTTCATTCCATTTTCTTGAATTGTTTCTATCCTCATCCCGATCTTGAAATAATATTGAATGTCTAATATTTAATTTTCCCAATCGTGTAACTTGAATTCTTTTTTGAAATGACATCAAATCTAAATTGTATCTTGGGGTTATCATACCACCACATTCGGAATCTATAGTAATTTCACGTACTGCCCGAAATTCATTTGTTTATGTATAATATAATATATATATATATATATATAAAATAATAAATTAAAATGTGTGTTTGTTATTATGCCATGTTATTTTTCTTTATATTTAACCATTCCCCTTTTACTCTGTAGCAGGAATTAAAGGTACCGATAGCAAGAAAGTGTAATTTATGTAAAAAAAACGGCGGTCATTTTGTGAGTTTTTTACTGTAACTGGAGAAGTGAACGTTTGTTTTGAGCTTGTATGGGAGTTTCGAAAATTCTTCGCTAGGTGGCGCTTTTTGTGTACAATCCAAGCGTACTACAACCTCTCAGTTACAGTTTAAAACGCATTAGTTATTTAGTAATGATAAAAAAATAATTGTAATTTCGATATATTTAGTACGTTAAATCACTTACAATATATGGAGCTTGTCACATCACTTGAAGCATTTTTTAGGGAAATACGGAATAAACCAAAGTTACTCGTTTAGTGCTGCTGAAAGAAAAATATGTTTTACTTGCCAATGCTTATGCTTATTATGTAAAAAAAAATATTTTTGTCCACATTTTAAGCCAAGGCCCAACAATGCAAAATATCACTCGAAATTAGTTAATCTCTACACTAAAAAAATATGATCTTTCCTTAAGGACTCGTAGCGTTTGCATCTAAAAGTTTTGAATTATGCAACTCTGCTTTAAAACAAAGAGGGATTACAACGTGCTATCTCCCTCTAGCATAAACTTTGATTTAGATTTTTACGTGAAGGATTGCTGTGATGAAAAATATTAGGAGTTTGTGTCAGTTTATCCAACAGGGCGTGCTTATGATTTAACTTGAATTTTGCATGTTTTTGTATAATTGTTGTTATTAAATCAAAATGTTTATCGACAATAAAGGTTAAAAACAATAATTATACAAGGGGAATTGAGTAAAAATGCTACCTTTGATAATAAAATCAGAGTGAGAAAAAGAGTTCCAATTTTTTAAAAATTAAAAATTGTGTTGCCGGTAGTCGCTTAAATTTTCTACCATCAGACGGAATCTCGAAGGTATTTCTCGTAAGACTTTTGGTAGAATTCCGTTCGACATTTGAATTCGACGCTAATGTTGCCATTGTATAAGTATTATTCCCTTTCTATTGTAGGTTAACTTAGATTATATACTGCTGATGGGGGGCTTCTTGTTTCTACCAATTTGGTAATGTTGAAAAGAGATGGCGAATCGCTAGTTGTCTCTTTCATTGACGTACCCCGTGGTCTATAATTGCACTTATTATTATTACTTGTGAATGTTATGTCTTCGAAATGTTATTTCCAATTATGATTGTGTAAATGGACATCGCAAATATTTTGAATAATCATTAGATTGTTGATATTTTTGTTGTTTTATCCAGTGAATATATATTTTTTTCCAATTCACATTTTGTAGTTTAATTTTTCCCTAATTCTTACCGAACGCTCAACACGTTGCCGCCATTTCGGAGTCACTCTGCCGTTTCAGACTCTGCTGGACACCTATCGGCAAATTTTTTTAGTTATTTAGTCTCATATGCCTAGGTAACACAAGCTACAATGCCCTGCAAATCGGATCCCAGTAGTTAATAAAGTGATAAAACTCGCAAAACGTTCACCTGATGGTAAATGCAACGTCTACCCATAACAAATGCTGTGTCATCCAGAACATTTCTGTGCGACACCGCTCGTCACCCAGAGACATCAGTTCTTAAGTCTCATATGCCCATTGATTAACACTACCTCTCAGTGCCCTTCAAACCGAAACACAGTAATATTTGCACACTACTGCTTCACGGCAGAATAAATGGCACTGGGGTGGTACCTATCTAGACGGGCAAGCATCCTGAGAAAACTGGAGCAATATTATTGCAACGCCGTGTAAGTAGTTTGAGACAGCAAAAAGTATGTGTTGAAGGGTAATATTCGTAGTTTGGAGCTTTATTTAAACTACCTGTGCCCGCGGTTTCACCTGCTTAAAATATGAAATGATTGTGCCGTACGGCAAGGTGCCTCGCTTAGTCCGTAGCTTAGAACCTTTCTTATTCAACGGGCTGTGTTATGCTAAAATTGCACGTCTCAATGCGCAAAGCGGCTTGAGATAGTGCTTTATATTCGACATGTCAAGGTCAAGCGATTCTCAGCTCTTCAAATGCCTCTATCACAATTATATTACACTTATATGCTGATTTGAATAGATAAATATATCTATATCAAGAAAAAATTTAATTAATTCATTAAATTTATTTTGAAAAATCATCTAATATTGCTATTATGAAAAAAAAAAAACACATTTCGACAACGTGAACCTACCTTCTGGCACGGTTCGTGAGTCCCTGCCAAACAGACGCGGCAGCCACGACGATAGCAAGCTTCTAGCACGACCCTTCTTCTTCGACGACGGGCTTCTTCTATTATTGTCTTCTGTTCTGTAGCAGCCACCTTTAAATGAGAATCGAAATCTCATACATTTTTTGCAGTTTTAGTAAATAATACATGATGTCCACCACCTGGCAGATTTCGACCTGTATCTGTATCGTACTGGTGGTAGGATTCCTATGCAGGAATCTGTCTAGGTATATCACACCCTCGGCCAGTTATTCTGTCTTGAAGCAGTAAACAGTGTGCAAACATTACTGTGTTTGGGTCTGAAGGGCACCGTGAGTTAGTGTAGTCACTGGGCATACGAGATTTAAGTACTGATATCTCGGAGTGATGGGCGCAATGTGGTGCCACACAGAAATGTTCTAGGTGACAGAGCATTTGTTATGGGCAAACGTTGCACTTGCCATCAGGTGAATGTTTTGCTCGTCTCAACATTTTTTTCTTTTTATTTTTTTTTCTTAAGAGTTAACTCTTGAATGAGCGTCATGAGACGTGCACTTTTGGCTTTACCCATTTTTTTTTCAATTCTAATTAGTATTTTTTTATTGGATAAAGTGACGACACGAGAAAACGTTCATTTGATGGTATTTCCAACGCCTGCCCGTAAATGCTGTGACACCCACAACATTTCTCTTTGGCACCATACTGCGCCCGACACCCTGAAACATCAGTTCTTAAATCTCAGTGATTACACTAGCACTCAGTTACCTTCAGACCGAAAGACAGTAATGTTTGCACACTACTGCTTCACGTCAGAATAGTTAACTGACGTTGCGGTGGTACCTACCTAAACGGATTCCTGTATAGGAATCCTACCACCAGAGATTAGCACGCTCAAATATACAAACTCTCCCGCTTCTCCATTGTATTAAGATTGACTTCGTATTTTGATTTAACGACTGTCGTTTAGTTCTATGCGTACCTGACTGCACAATACACGGTAGGTTTTCGGAATAGTATGTGTTTGTAGCGAGTCTTTGCAACATACATACGATCACGCCCATTTCCTATTATTGGGGTAGGAAGAGACCTCATCTGCAGCCCACTTTTCGCCCTCACCGGAAGCGAGAAGCAACGGATGACGAACCACGTCGCCGCTATTTTGATATTTATGAAAAAATATCTGTGCAGGAATCCATCTAGGTAGTTACCACCGCAGGGACAGTAATTCCGCCGTGAAGCAGCGGAACTTCCTGAACACAGCCTTAATGTAAGTATAGTCTTATTATAATATTTATTATAGCCGGAAAGACTCCGCTACGATAGGATATTGGACTTCGCATATCCTCGAAAATATTTATATGTTTCTACATTACCGACCTGCATATGGTATATCGGAACTTAACTGCAACAAACGATCAACACACCACATTATTTCAATTATGCACAAACTCAACCCTGTTAGGGCATAGCAATTTTACAAAAACTTTAAATATATGTATAAAAGGCTGGATTTATACCATATTTAAATTACAAATGAAAAGTTATGTTATTTTTTTTTCTTACTTTCATTAGGCTTTGTTAGTATTAGATATGGATCCATTTCTAGGAAAATTCCTACTCCATTCCATGCTGCGCCAACATTAAATATAACGACTTAAAATATGATATAATGCAGCTCCCATTTATTTTCTTCATTTAAAAAATATAGTTCTATACACAAAACAGAAAAAATGTTCTGTGGTACTATACGAAGCGCACAAAATAAGTATTTTTATTGCAGTATTGCTCCAGTGTATGAAAACAAAACTTAGGGACCTTCAAGAAAAGAGACTATTCTCCCTTCGAGAGAGGCCTTCAAGGCCGGCAACGCATCTGCTATTCCTCTGGTATTGTAGGTGTTCACGGGCGGCGGTGATCACTTACCATCAGGTGAGCCGCTTGCTCGTTTGCTCCTTATTCTATAAAAAAAACATTTACTAAATATTTTTGTACTTAAGAGGAACCGGCATGAGCTCAAGAGACACCGGTTTTCTTTATGGACATTTTCATTTTCTATTGTCTCGTGCTCATGGAAAGTTTTCTACGACGATAGTTATTATAGCACCTCGTGGGCATTAGACACATACGTACAAACAGTCACGCCTTTTTCCCATAAATGGGGTAGGCAGAGACCCGTAGCCTACATTTGCCCCTACGGGAAACGAAACAACAGGGTGCCGAAAAAAGTCGCCGCCGTTTTGGCCTTAATAAAAATGATAAATACGATATATATTCAATTACATCTTTACTGTTGTATACCTTTTGGTGTCGGCGCAAGAAAATCGGTCGTCCCTTATTTTGTAAAAGCCGTAAGATTCGATTTAGGGAGATGCCTATACATGTCTACAGCGCTTGTCCAGATCCAGAAGTCCACCAGACATTACTCTGTTTTGGTCTGACGGACACTGTTAGCTAATGTGAATATACTGGGCATATGAGACTTGAGACTGATGTCTCAGGGTGACGAGAGCGGTGTGGTGCCACACAGAAATGTTCTGGGTGACTAAGTATTTGCCACGGTCGGACTATGACACCTACCATCAGGTGAACGGTTAGATCGTGTCGTCACTTTCTTCCACAAACAGGCTGATAATTAATGTTTAAAACCACACTATAGTAATTATTTCTTATATTTTCGCGAAGACTACACATATAAACAACTGCTACTCCACAAAGTGGAAGCCCCCAGCCTTGAATAGCTCAATCAATTCCTGGCATGCGCAAATATTAGGAATATCATCCATGTACATATAGATACATACATACAAAAGGTTACGACTGTATCCCATTAGGGGTAGTCAGAGACTGGGCACTCACTGCAAAAACAGATGACTGCCACAATCCACGTTTCACCAAAACAATATAATGCACTTGGTGTGATAGGTGGTGAGCCCATCGCCACCATGCGCTGTTGGGTGCACAGTGCAGTTTCCTTACTCGCCTTTTACGAGATCCATTGGATGAGATGGAGTGGTTGTATTCTTTTAACGAGCCGACACCACACGGCTATACATGTTTGAATTCCATACAGATTTTTAAAATTTTTAGAATTACATACATCGTTTTAGTCCTGATTAAACGGTATAAGATAAGCTGGAAACAACGATCTTGTTTACGGACTCCTATTCGGAGATACATCTGTTTAACGTCAGCTGAGATAGCAACAGGCAATAATATCATGTTTAATATAATGGTAAAAATATAAAGTTGAAGATTAGGTCCAGCTTGTAATAGGACATTTAGAGAAAATCTGCTGTTAGATTTTGCACTTGCATCTAAGGGCGGATTTCATTGTTGAAACTAAACGCGATCAGTTCAAGCTGAACGAAGTTTAAGGGTTTGACTGATATCAATGCCACTGTTTGCATTTCACCAACATCAACTGAACGCGATTAAAGCTAAACGCGGTTCAAATTTTGAACGCCCAATTTTCGACGTTCAGCTCTTTAAACGCGTTTAGAGAGCTATCATCGTCAATTGTACAACTAAGTAAACAATAAATATTTTTAATACGTTTTGTTTATTGTTTGCATACCTATGTACTTTATGCATAAAAACAGGCTGTTTGATGTCGCAAAATGATAAATACATCGAGTTTTTGTATTAGTATTATATATTTGTATTAACTTCGTTTTTCTGAACGCGATCAAAATGGAACCGGTGAAATCGGTTAGACGAAAACCGAGTTCAAATGATACATTTGAACTAAGTTCAGTAAAACGTGGTTTTACTAAACTTGATTTCCAAAGCGATCGATGAAATCGGGTCTAAGACAGGTCTGATGCGTGTAGTCGTTTTGTCATCCCGTAAAATAGCCAAACTCAAAAACACGTGTTTTTAAAAATCATGCTTTTGTCTGTTTGTTTGTCCGCGCTAATCACCAAAACAGCTGAATCGATTTTGGCGGGACTTTCATTGGCGGGGACTTTTCAGAGAACAATCTTAGCTACTTTTTATTTCTGAAATATTTAGGTTTCCTGCGTAAAATCTCAAAAAATTTGGGGCTATGCGGATGGATGTTACGCGCGTGTTAGTGTTAAGTGTTATTTCTCTTAGTCCAGTACAACTTAAATGCGGAAGTAATTCTCAGGGACTGACCCTCTGTCGGTTTGTTACCTTCCACGGTTCAACCACTTAACCGATAGTGACGGAATTTGGCACAGAGATAGCTTGCATCCTGGAGACGGACATAGGATATTTTTTATTCCAGAAATCTATATCCGAGCGACGAAATCGCGGGCATCAGCTAATAAATAATAAAACAAGAACTAAAATATCAAAGAACTTTCTACAAGAAGTCATTAAATTACTCTAAATCTTATAATGTATGCATATAAATTGATGTATGAACGTTTGTGTTTTTAAATATGCTAAATTCATAAAAATCGTTAGCAAATACTATCATCATCATCATCATCATTTATGCCTATCAGTAGTCCACTGCTGAACACAGGTCTCAAAACATTCAAAGTTTGTAGCTCTCATTTTGGGGGTAATGTAGTCATAGTTGTCATGCTTGACAGGCGGGTTGGCAACCACAGTTTATTTATTCCGATGTTCCAGAAAGATGCTGCTGCCCATCTTCTGGTTTTAATTTTCCTTCTGTCGACTTTTACGACACACATCAGATGGGGTGGTAGATTCTCTTAGGCCGCTACCACCGGCGGAGCAAATACTATATACGATTTAACGAAATTATTATGTAAAAGCGATCCGCCCCGGCTTCGCACGGGTAGATAGATATTAGAAAGATAAATTAGTACTTTATTTGGACAAACAGAACAACCACAATTCCTTACAATAACATTTTTTGTAGCGACTATTCTCATCGGCGGCTCTGCAGCTGGTCAGATAAGATTACGGTATTTACCAAAATAATGTTTTATTTATGGAAACATAAGCCATGAAATATTACCAATATTTGATGTCGTGCTCGCAAAATATAACGACCGCTCTCGACCGCTGCACAAAGGGAGCCGCGCACCTCGATGATGCCCAAGTTGCATGAAGCGGCACGGCGTTCGAGAGACACCGCGGCCGCTTTATTTTTTAAAGAGCGTTTTAAAGTTTAAAAAAAATAAAATATATAATAAAAATTACAAACCACTATTCAATTGTTTCTAGTTCACAAAAAGTAATATGAGTAGGTAAGTAATTAATAGATCTCAGTCTATTCGGGAGTAGCGCGGGCGAGCGTAGGGCTGTTCGGTCACACCGCGGCACCTATCGCAACTTCTAAACTATAGGTCCGATTCGAATAATTTAAAGAGGACTTTACATGTGTAATCCACCTTGACTATGAAACTATTTTGTAGGATAAGGATTTATATCATGATACGAATGTCATCATCTTTAAATTCTACCCGTGTTTTGATTGACTGATTTAAACAAAAAGCGGTTATTGTGGCTTAACTATAATAGTTAGACATATAGCCCATCGGATTTTTTTGTGAGTAATGATGAGTGATGATGATGATAATGATATTCTCCTGGCCGATTTCGACCAAGGCGACAGCTTTCGCATATACTAGCTATCAATTGCTCTTTATAATATTAGTTTAAGACTAAGGGATATTTGAAAATTATAAGTAGCTTCCTATGGTACGAATAATTGACTTCAACTTAATTTACAAGACAATAAGGTTCAATATAAATTCTGCCTAAAAGCCGACTCGAATCGAATCACCATCGGAGGATATTATGAGCCGATTGTCATCCGGAAGATGGACCAAATGCTTTACCACAATGGCTAACGGGATTGTTGACTGTAATTAAACAAAGGCACTATGTGATTCAACTCGTGGCTGTGAAAGACAATGATACTGGATGGATCCTATGCAGGAATCCTTCTAGGTAGGTACCACCCCAGGGCCAGTTATTCTGCCGTGAAGCAGTAGTGTGCAAACATTACTGTGTTTCGGTTTGAAGGGCACTGTGAGCTAGCGTAATCACTGGGCATATGAGACTTAAGAACTTATTGTCTCAGGGTGATGGACATATTGTGGCGTCACAAAGAAATTTTCAGGGTGACACAGCGACTCTTATGAGCAGACGTTACACTTACCATCAGGTGAACGTTTTGCTCGTGTCATCACTTTATCCAATAAAAAAAGAAAAAAACTGAGACGTACCTGCACATCCCAAACGCGAATGCTCCTGTCTGCTTGTACTTCTCTTCAGGAATCACAACAGCACAGTACAATGTCAATCACAGGGTTTTCAATGCGTGAACAACGTTGAGAAAATATTATTTCTAGGAGCAGCTCAATGACGCGCTAGCTCGCGAACACCGCCGTCTACCCGCCCGTTTTTTTATAAATATGACGTGCCCGCAATTGAAAAAGCCAAGGAAGCAAAAATTACATTAATCCGTGAAACGTACAGGCATCCAAACCCAAGCAATCCCGCTCCAACAGCCAATTTAATTTTAATTAGAATCGTGTAACCAACAAAAATTTTGTGGCAATCTATGGGGGAGGCCTAGGTTCAGCAGTGGACTAGTGATAGACTGAAATTATGATGATGATGACGAAGGTACCCCGGGTTAACTATGACATCAGGACATCTGTCACCTCAGTCCTCCCGTAACCATGGGCCCTGTAAGGCGCTCGGAACGTCGGGTTATATAATTCGAAGTTAAACGCGACAAAATCCGTAAAGATAGTTTTATTTAAACATACTATAGTAGTATACTTTAAAAAATTACGTTATTTGACTATTATGTAAATAATCTATTTCGGATAAAAATAATTCCGCAGTTTCAAGGCGAAATCAGAGAGTGAAAGAAATGTAGTAACCTAAAATTTTAAAAGACGATTGCCCTGCGGTTTAGTCTTGGTCGCCGGAGATTCCACTACAATTGTTAACTGACACTTTATGTGCTACGAGACAGCATTCTCAATGAGGTTCCTCTGACGGAGAAGAAACAGGCGAAAGAAACTCCGTAGGTATACTCTCTTTTGTAAATCCTTTTTTAACTCAGTCAAAAATACATTATAATTAAATTTACAATTTACTATATATAGTTATTTATTACGCATAAGTATCTAAACACACTGATTAAGTCATTTTTATCATTTACAGACTTACGTTGTTTTTTACTTTAATTTCATTATTATACGTTATTTAAGTTTTCGTGCTTTGCAGGGAGTAGGGGGCAGAAATTTTCCGTAGGCCTAGGGCGGACAAGGTATCAAATCCGCCCCTGCTTATATACTACATAGATTCTTAGAAGTTGTCCGCGGGATCCTTAGTTATTAAAACTGAGAATTTGATTTTGAATTAATTTATAATATAAATTTTTGTTTCCTGTACTAAGGCCTGGTCAACTACTAATCAAAGCAGCAGCCCAGTCAATCGATTTATTTATTAAAACTTTATTGAACACCTTAATTGAAAGGGTAACAATGGGCGGACTTAATGCCTATTGGCATTCTCTACCAGTCAACCCGTGGGCGTGGGAGAAAGTTGTGAAGGGTGCAATAAATAAATATGTGAAAAATACGATAAATAACCAGCCGAAGGAAATAAAAAAATGAAGAAAAAATAAATAAATTATAATAATATGGTATACATAAACATACAAAAACATATATATATATATATATATATATCGATTGCATATGCTTTTAGAAATAAGTAGATTGTAGAGTGCTTCGTGCTGATTTCCGCAAGCCCAAGTCTCATCATCATCATAATCATTTCAACCATCACTCACACACAGTCCACTGCTGAAAGAAGGCCTTCCTTAGAGATCGCCAAAAAAGATTGTAGCTCTCATTTTGGAAGGATTTTGCCATAATTGCCGCACTAGGCAGGCGGGTTGGCAACCGCAGTTTATTAATTCAGACGTTCCAGGAAGATGCTGCTGCCCATCTCCTGGTTTTCATTTTCCCTTTGTCGACTTTTACGACACCCACGGGATGAGATGGAATGTTAGATTCTCTTAAGCCTTTCCACGTCTCTGCGCGTATTTTGCGTTTAAAAATAAGTAATAGTGCTCGTTGTATTCAATTAGGTCTTATTCACGCAGAACGGATTGCAGTTTATCAATTACGTATCGGTAACTATAAGTATTTGCATACTAGGTATTGCGTTAGGTTTTTGTTTATCTTTTTAGGTAAAAGATATTTAACGCTTCTCACTACATGGTAATCGATGACGACTGAGTCGATGCTCGGGTCCTGAGTTCGTATCCTAACCAGAGCCAACATTTGAGCAAAAACATACATCGTTGGGATTGTCTCGGTGTCTCTGACCCTGAATGCTAGTCCTACTTCCGAACTTATTGTATGAGAGTTACACCTGGCACGGGCTGCTAAGGACGTGAATATCTCTGCGTTTTTGCGTATACCTATGGCGCTGGCCGTGTGGTAGCGGCTTCAAGAGAATCTACCACCCCATCTCATCCCGTGGGTGTCGTAAAAGTCGACAGAGGGAAATTAAAAC
Source organism: Luehdorfia chinensis (assembly GCA_019845155.1). Taxonomy (NCBI): domain Eukaryota; kingdom Metazoa; phylum Arthropoda; class Insecta; order Lepidoptera; family Papilionidae; genus Luehdorfia; species Luehdorfia chinensis. The sequence continues at coordinate 674,378 of JAHVAK010000120.1, forward strand.
CAGGAGATGGGCAGCAGCATCTTCCTGGAACATCTGAATAAATAAACTGCGCCTGCCAAGCGTGGCCACTATGGCAAAATCCCCCTAAAAATAAGAGCCACAAACTCTTTTGGCATTCTATGGGGAAGGCCTATGTTCAGTTGTGGACTAGTGATAGGCGGAAATGATGATGATGACGATGATATGGCACTATAAAATCTGCTGCACAGTCAACAGCTTCAGACAGTATTCGGAAGGTCGAAAATCGACCGGGAGGACATCAGCAGCTAAAATATAAAAAATAAACACCTCGTATAAATGTTGGGACATTCTGCCTAAGTAAACTTCTGCTTTTAATAATAATGACAATATATTTTTAATATGTAAAAAAAAATGACAAACAAGCCAACGGAACTCAGGTTTGTTTCATATATAGATACAGTTCAATATGAACATTTTAACTTCGTTCTTACGAATCACTTAATTATGTAGCTAAGTCGGTTTTTAATGTATGTTTGATTTGTGTATCGGTAGTAATGAATTTAAGAAAAATGCTTTTTGTATGTTGCATTGTATTATTAGGTATGTCATTATTATAATTATTGTTTTTTCTATCACTCAAGCCTTAATTTTCCTTGAATTTGATGCTTAAAAAGATCTCAAAACGTTCGTCAAACGATGGTGTTGGGTTGAAATATGTACGGACCGAAATAATCTGAATAATTTGGGTCCGAAAACTGGGCAGCACACTACGCAAATAATTGCGAATACCACTAGATTAAGATTTTGGGCGTGTCGTGGCGGCTTAAGAGAAACTACCACCACATCTCATCGAATGGGTGTCGAAAAATCGACAGATGGACAATTAAAACCAGAAGATGGGCAGCAGCATCTTCCTAGAACATCCGACCTGCCAAGCGTGGCAACTATGACAAAATCCCGTCAAAATGAGAGCTAGACACTTTTGTGGCAATGTATGGAGGGGCCTATGACTAGTGATGATAATGGCTTTAGTGATGATGATGATGATTGAAAGTTTTTAGCAATATAATAAATAGCTTAGAAATGCATCAGCGCTTTATGGCTGCACTGAAAATTAGTGCTGTGGATCCCGCAACTGTGCAGATCCCTCTCGTTGCGTCATACTGTAGCAAAGGCTTTTTAAGTGGTGTTACCATATTATATGTTTATTGTATTATATTGCATGTATATGTTTCATATGTTGATTTTCTTTAACTGGTGGTAGGATTCCTACGCAGAATTTCCGTTTAGGTAAGTACCACCCCAGGGCCAGTTATTCTGCCGTGAAGCAGTAGTGTGCAAGCATTACTATGTTTCGGTATGAAGGGCACTGTGAGCTAGTGTAATCACTGGTCATTTGAGACTTAAGAGCTGATGTCTCAGGGTGATGGGCGCAGTGTGGTGTCACACAGAAATATTCTGGGTGACACAGCATTTGTTGTGGGCCGACCATCCCATTACCATCAGGTGAACGTTTTGCTCGTTTCGTCACTTTATACAATATAAAAAAAATAAGTATATATTTTTTGTTACTTATTTATTATTGTTTTCTCTTTTTAGTGAATGTGGAAGACTTAATTATGCCGGTTTTTTTCTTTTTATGTTTTAATGTTACTATGAAAGTCGTATAAATATCTTTCTTTCTATCTATCGGAACTTATCAACTGCGCAGGAGATATTATAATGCTACAAGTGCTCGCGTAAACAGAGAGGCAGTCGTCCCAATTAACTCGCATGATACAACGCTCATGCTTTAATATCAGAGGTAGGCTAGGGTGCAGTGACCAAAACACGAACAGTCGCAACACTACCAGACCCGTCAACCAATAATTTGTACTGGCTCAACTGGGTACAGCCGCGATTCGAAACCAGTACCCGCGGCGCAGTAATCAGGTACTCTGATCACACAGCGACTGTGGTGCATGTTATCTGGTACTGGTACTGCAATCTGCCAGCGAAGTGAGGCGATCACACACGGATTTCCACAATTAAGAAAAGATGAAGATCTAGGTCTCAGCTGAACTTCCGCAATAGTGGTAGGATCGGTATGATGTCCTCCTGGCCGATTTCGAACAGGGCGACAGTTAACGATTACTGTCGGGAGTTTTCAACGGCGCAGGACATATTATAGTGCCCTAAGTGTACGCGCAAAGACAGGGGTAAGGAGGTAGTAGGTAGTAGGATTCCTATGCAGGAATACGTCTAGGTCCACCACAGGTCCAGCTATTCTGCCGTGAAGCAGTAGTGTGCAACCATTACTGTGTTTCGGTCTGAAGGGCACTGAGAGCTAGTGTAATCACTGGGCATATGAGATTTAAGAACTGATGTCTTAGGGTGACGGGCGCAGTGTGGTGTCACACAGAAATGTTCTTGGTGATGCAACATTTGTTATGGGCAGACGTTCCAATTGCCATCAGGTGAACGATTTGCGTGTCTCGCTCTCACTTTATCAAATAAAAAAGGGGCATTCACTCATCCCAACCTACACATGCCCGATGTAACGGTGATGCTATAAGATCGGAGTATTTTGCTTTACCACCGCAGTGCCAGTTATCCTACTGTGTAGTGTGATGCTAAACAGCTTTGCAGTGCAAAGCTCTGGGCGAGACCGCGAATCTATTAAGCTAGAGTAACGCTTACCATCAGTTGAACGACTTGCTTGTGTCGGTCGTCTTAGGCCATACTTGGGCTCTTGGGCTAGCAGAGTTTGGGGGCTCTTTGGGAAAGTCAAAAATAAAAGAAATGAGAAAATCAGAATGTACTTTTGTTGAGGGACTGTTTCTTGAGAAGAGTTGTTAATTATGCGGTAAACTAAGTAGTACATACATACAGTCACGCCGGACAGGCAGAGACCGCACCCGTAGCCCATTTTGGTCGCCGCCATTTTGGTACGAATTCAAAAAATTCTTACTCCCCATTGCAGTCCCACGAGCAGTATAGTGACAGCATTGCATATTATAGTGTTATTCTGCACGTATAGAGGATATACGTACGGACACTTCGGTAGGAAAGAGCAGGTGCTATTATACTCTGCTGGACACCTATCGGATTATTTTTTTAATTAATTCATTCGATTAAAAATTACTAACTACTACTACCAAGACACTGGGTTTCGGCATATCGATGATGATTGATATATAATTTTTTTGCAGTCACAATTAACAAATCACAAGCGAAATATCCAACACATTTGCTGAATGAACCCATTGAAGCCAGAAACTATTTGTCCAAACATCAACATACTAAAGAACATCCGAATAAAAAAATCTTACGTATACAAAGCAATAAAAATTGTGTGCAATTCGGACAACGTATGTTTTGTGCGTTAGCTTTAAATGTGGGTAACAAACAACTAAAACGTCCATATTACTTTAACCATTTTAAAGATACGAACGAGCATTTTGATATTTCGCTAGTGCCTAATGTGGCTACTGTTCCTTACGTTGAAGATATAAAATTTGTCGATCTAACTCGACTTGGAAATGATTACTTAAACTTTCAAAGCACCGCTCGTTCTCATTCCGCTGACAGTGACAGTTTCTCCGAAGACTATCTTGACGTCAATGATCTAAGCTTTAATAGAAAAACAAAAGACAATATTCTAAATTCGCCAAAAACACAACATCAGAATTCGAAAGTAATAGTAATAACCAAACAAAAAGACAAACAAAGAGTGCCTGATATCGATATAACGAGGAAAGTTTTTAGTTTAATAGGACAGATAAATGACAAGACTTTAAAAGCTCGTGTGATGGATGATAGCGCAGAAGAAACTTCGAAAGGAAAGTCTTCTTATGAAGATATCGAGGAAACAAATAAAAAGAGATCGAAACCGAAGAGATTCGAAGTTATAGAGTATTCTGAAGAACAGGAAGAAAATTCGGAAAGTGCGGTAGATACCGAAAACTCGTCGAATGAAGTTTCGAGACCAATAAGATTAAAAAATAAAAGTAAAGAGAAATATATGTACGCGCAAAGTCCAACGAGACATTTGTCTCTCGATATGTTTTCTGATGACGGAAGACGTAGGCTTCCATATTTCCTACCAAAGAGACATCATTGGAGTGCAAGCGATATCCACAACTTACCGTATCTGTGGTTCAATGGCCCCCAGGGTCTTCATGCGGGAATATATAGAAAACCATACTGATGCAATATTCACGTTTGCGATAAATCTGAAAACCCGGTCATACTAAAGAAAGTAAAACCATTTAAAAAATAATAATTTTTGCGTCCCAGTTTCTTCTTAAATTAGTGCGATATGGTAAAAAAATAGGTTAAGCGTTGGAAGTTTTTATTGTAAGTTCGCCCATTTTACTAAACAGAATAAAATAAATTCATGTACTTATAGTTAATATCTCAATGATTTTAGAAGAAGTGTTCCTACACTTAATGTAAAATTTTAGTGTAATCCGCATTAGCATATCAATGGTATAAGAAATAGATCATGTTTTTTTTATTTTGGTCTTTTATTAAACATTTTTCATTATTTCCCGCTTAAATATTTGACATACAAAAGAGAAAATGATTCAGTTTTAAATTAGGTTCGTTTACGAGTTAAACTTTGTTCTTTTTCATCTGTTAATGTCTATGTTTTCACTTATTATTTCGCTTTTCGTTCTTATGAACAGTAATTTGGATATTTAAATGAAACTAAATTTTCCGTATTTTATCGCGTTTATATTTACTATTTATATCCCGACTGTTTCGAGTGCTTTACAGCATCCATGGTCACGGGGACTGAGGTGACAGATGTCCCTGATGTCATAGTTAACCCGGAGTATCTTCAGCTCATACTTATTATTTTTGGTCCGATCTACGCAGAAAGAGCTAACTGTATCTTGAAGTCTTGCAGTGGTATGCTTGGTTTTTGATTTAATTTTATTAATTATAGGATACCAAGCTGGTGGTAATACCCAACTATCTTCTCTATTAAAATTAGGATGTTTTTTAATTTCAATAGTATCGCGAATCATCCTTGGTGGGAATCGGTGTTCTTTTGTGAGGATTTGTGATTTATGAAATCTGATGTAATGGTTGGGATGATCCAGAACATGGTCACAGACTGCAGACTTCCTGGAGCGACGATGCTTCACATTAGCTATATGTTCTTTAACGCGGGTTTTTACTGATCTTTTTGTTTGCCCTATGCAAGAGAGACCACATTTACAATCCAGCTTGTATACTCCAGCATCTAGTAGAGGGATGTTACACTTGACAGATGGTAAAAACTGACTTATGTTCTTCGGCGGCTTGAACCACCGAAGTTGTATGGATTACCCAAAATACACAAAATCAATGCTCCACTACGTCCAATAATGAGTCAGATCGGTTCACCAACTTACAGATTTGCTCAACATTTGGCTTAAATACTCTTTCCACTTAGAAGACACACAAGAGCACACACAAAGGATTCCTACTATTTTTTCAGTGATATAAAATACCTACATCTTACTGACAATGAAACTATGGTCAGTTTTATTGTCCAGCCTACCTGTAGAAGACTGCATCTCAATTGTAACTAGGAAGCTAACAGAGACCAACATGTCTGTAGAACATGCAGAATTACTCAGACATTGCCTAACATCTGGCTATCTATTGTGAAAGGAACAATAGTACCAGCAAGTAGATGGTGTGGCGATAGGCTTCCCAGTATCTCCCATTGTTGCTGACATTTTCATGGAAGACTTTGAGGAGAAAGCCCTCCGTACTTCTTCAGTAAATCCGAGGTTCTATAAGCGGTACGTAGATGATACTTTCACAATTATACCTTCTAATAAAGTCACTGCATTTCTAAACCACCTGAACTCCATAAATTCTAAAATACAATTTACACTGGAGTTAGAGGCAAATAACTCTTTAGCTTTTCTCGATGTTTTAGTAATTAGAAATCCTTGAGTCACACTGTGTTTAGGAAAAATACCCATACTAATAGGTATTTAAATGGTGAACCTCACCACCATCCTTCACAGTTAGCTACCGTGGGTAAATCTTTGTTTCAGAGAGCTCAAGCGATCTGTGACAGTAAACACCTGGCCGCCGAGCTTCAGCATGTCAAGCAAGTTTTGCAAGACAACAAGCTTCGGGTTCCGCGCCTCCGTCGCAGTGACCGAGTGATGCCGGTCACAGTCGAGCGTGTACCTGCAGTCCTATCATATGTCAGAGGAGTCACGGACAAGATTGGCTATATTTTGAAGTGGGCTTCCATAAGAACATTTTTCAAGAAGATAAGTCAGTTTTTACCATCTGTCAAGTGTAACATCCCTCTACAAGATGCAGGAGTATACAAGCTGGATTGTTAATGTGGTCTCTCTTGCATAGGCAAACAAAAAGATCAGTAAAAACCCGCGTTAAAGAACATATAGCTGATATGAAGCATCGTCGCTCCAGGAAGTCTGCAGTCTGTAACCATGTTCTGGATCATCCCAACCATTACATCAGATATGATAAACCACAAATCCTCACAAAAGAACACCGATTTCCTACCAAGGATGATTCGCGAGGCTATTGAAATTAAAAAACATCCTAATTTTAATAGAGATGATATAGTAGATTATCTTACTGATATTAGAAGGCAACTACAGCACCCATTTTTTCTTACGATCTGTGTTGCGGGAGGGCCTTGCCACAAAACATGTTCCGTGGGCACATTTATCTATCGATTTCCCACTACCAGCTCCGGACTGAAATCAGTCTGCGATGAAAATCAACTTTGAAAGAAAGAAAGATAAAGGATGAAAACCAAGGATGATTCGAGAGGCCATTGAAAAAGATCCTAACTTTAATAGAGAAGATGGTTGGGCATTACCACCAGCTTGGTATCCTATAATTAATAAAATTAAATGAAAAACCAAGCATACCACTTGCAAGACTTCAAAATACATGTTAGCTCTTTCTGCGTAGATCGGACCAAAAATAATAAGTATGAGCTGAAGGTACTCCGGGTTAACTATGACATCAGGACATCTGTCACCTCAGTCCCGTGACCATGGGTGCTGTACAGCACTCGAAACGTCGTGATATAAATAGTAAATATAAACGCGATTAAATCTGTAAAATTTAGTTTCATTTAAATGTGTAGTGTTCGCGTCAATATAAGAAATCATTAGTAATTTGGATAGATCATTAAAACAAAAAATGGACTTTGTTATGTTTACCTTTACATTATCTTATTTTTTTAAAACATACATACATACAGACATTCCTTTTTTTCATATAAGGGGTAAGCAGATACCACACCGGTACTCCACTTTTCGCCCCCGCGGGAAAACGAGACGTGACGGGCGGCGTACCACGTCGCCGAGATGGATATAGGATAATTTTTATCCCGGGAATCCCGCAAGGGCCAAAACTGGGCTACGTGAGTTTCCTCTGCCTACCCCTTATATGGGAAAAAGGCGTGACTGTATGACTGTATGTCTGTCTCCAGGATGCTAGCTATCCCTGTGCCGAATTTCGTCAAGATCGGTTCAGCGGTTGAACCTTGAAAAGGTAACAAACAGACAGAGGGACAGAGAGAGTTACTTTCGCCTCGTAGTATGGATAGCAGTGATGGCGAACCTTTTTGAGAAATGGGTCAAATTTTGTTCAATACTATATTAGTCCTAGCTCGTGGGCCACAAGTCAGTGGCCATTCCCTTTTCTACGATATTAAAAATTGATATAAATGAACGCGTGGGTCATTTAAAAAGCCTATTTATAGGATTAAAAGACGATCGACATTAAAATGATATCGTCTGTCTGACAGAGAGAGTAACTATCGCATTTACAACATTAGTATATATTAGTATATCAGCAAGCATAGGAGTTTGAAATAAGAGCGGGGCAATAGGTTAAGTGCTATAAAAGCCCTTTCACACTATTGCGCATCACAGGCATAAGGAATAATTCACAAGGTCACTGGAGAATTTAATAAATACTTAACTTTATCATTGGGATTAGCTTTGGCACAGTTATCAGTTAAAATTTATGTAAATATCACTACTACATTATCTTGATGAGCGCAATAAATTGATGACTGTGTAACGATATACTATCTCTAATTACGTATTTATATGTATAGGAAAGATTTAAGATAATAATTAACAAAAAATGGTGGTCCAAAAAGTTGGGAAAATCCCAGTAGTGAAATGTCATATTTTTCAATTTAATTCTTCTCGGCATAATATTACATAAATCAGTGCCTAAAATGTATTTTAAAACCTATAATCCAAGTACTATACAAGTTAATTAAAAATATTACATTATAAAATTCACTTTATTTGTATGGAAAATACTCTATAAGTAATTCATAATAACAAAGTCGAACACTTTGTTATTATGAATTACTTATAGCATGCATGCATTTAAAATTTATATTACTCATACATACTAGGAAATTATTTATGTAATACCAATTAAAAAACATACATACATACATAAGATCACGACTCTATCCCTTAAGGGGTAGTCAGAGACTGGGCACTCACTGCAAAACCAGATGACTGCCATAATCCACGTTTCACCAAAACAATATAATGCACTTAGTGTGATAGGTGGTGAGCCCATCGCCATCATGCGCTGTTGGGTGCACAGTGCAGTTTAATTCCTTACTCGCCTTTTACGAGATCCATTGGATGAGATGGAGTGGTAGTTTAGCAGAATTAGTGTTCGCGTATAGCTAACACCATACTATAAGTCCGGGGATTAAGTACCGCGCAGAGGGGTATACCAGACAGCTATATACCTATGGGTATAAGGTTCGAGCAAGACTCTATAGCATCAATTTGCTTAGTGCTAATGTTCCATACACATGTAAGTAAAGTGATAAAAAAGGTCTATCATTGAAGGTCTTTTGTAAGAACCGATATAATAAAGTTGAGTTGGAACTTGAAATTATTAAGATAGAGTAGATTAGACTTTCATACCATCACATCAGAGAGGGTGTGGCTATTAGCATTTCGGTGCTGGAGCTTACTCTTTCGCCCCATGTCTTAGGGCGTCAGTTCTATGATACATGGTCTAACACCGGCGTCTTGGTGGCTTGCTACTATGACACGTTGGTAATTTTTTTAGTTAAACAACTTTTGCCAAAGTCGATATTTATCATATTGGTGTGTTGTGAGGAGGCACCAACTATGGGATAGTCACGATAATACTTACTGCTATTGTGGTATTGTGTTTTAGTGACGGTTATATGAATGAGTTGCGTCTGATGCAATACGACTTATGATTCTGATTGACAGAGGTTTTTGCAGAAGTGTAGATGTATGCTAAGACCGTATAGAGGCCCTTGTGTTGGCGTATGTCTGGCGATACTTGTATTGATGCTTGTTGCACCTGTGGCTATGCGTCTTTGTGGCAGTTGCTTAGATATCGTTAGTATAATGGTTGCGTCTTGCGCTTGGTTTGACTCACATTTCTTTAGCTTTGTCCAAGTCGGGTCTCTCTAACGAGACTGCAGACTGTCTGCTCTCCAATGTGTTGAATAACAACAATATTAAATAAAACTCTCAGTAAGTTCCCACAAATGAATGATAACTGGAAACTTGGTGGTGGGTGAGACAAACTTGATCGAAATACATAATACTCAACGTCAGTTACACAAACCCATTTTGACAACTATCATAAAATGCTGACTGCCTGATGGCTGATTGATAATTATAAATGATAAAGAATGGCAAAATACATGATAACAATGGTTGGTGGAGCTAATGCGTCTACTTCATGCGGATGGTAGCTGGCGGGAGGAGACTCTAAATGCTGCGGCCGAAAGCCGTGCAACGTGGGACCCCATACCCTTGAAGTGAGCAGTGGACTCACGACGTGCTCTGTGGCAAATTGCCGTGCTGACCTTGTATTAGATGTTAATGCCACACACTCGTCAATCATATAACATCTGCAGTTGCAGCGGTCTGGCGATGTGACGGCGCGTACGGAAGGCTTATTTGTTATTGGGCCAGGTGCTCATAATTATTCGACGTGTGCCAAATCCGTACGACGTACATTCACGAAGACTGGACTTAGCTTTATACTTGTATGAAGAAAACACGCATTGACTTGCGAGACTTCGGTCAAAGTTTGTGCTTACGCACTAGCAAGAGGCCAAGTCCTCTTTTTGCTGGTTCGCCAGTTTTGCTGTGGACTACGGTCCTTGTTCCCGACTTCTTGTCCGTGTCGTGGGGAGTGCTAAAGAAGGACGGCACTCACCGCACACGGCGGGCTGCAGAGCCGTGTGCCTTCCCCACATTTTTTTAAACAAAAATGTTGGGGGAGCGATAGCTTGTTGCGGGTTATTAATAATTTAATGTTAATCTTATACAAGTGCGGAATACAAATCTCCTTGTATTAGATATTTTGATAAATAAACATTGTGAACCCTTTACAAGAGTTTAGGGATTAGTAATTAATTAGTATTCGTACACTGTCTTAGACTTGCAGCTTCTCTAGTGAATAAACATCTTTCCATGATACACCTAAAAGAACAAGTTACTATAAATAAACAACGTAGATACAAGGGTCCTACCTATGACGATCACAATTTATTAACATATATCATTCAAATGGCCTAGAATGAAATAACCTTTAGAAATAATCTTGAAAAAGATTGAAGTCTATTTTGTGGTCATGAAATTTATTTTATCAACGTGAAAGTTGAATAGTTACACTTGGTATATTTTTTTCATGTATATAACAGGCAGATTACGTTTGTATGTTCTTTTATCATTAGCCTGTTGGTACACTGAACATAGGCCTCTTCCTATAAGGTAAGATTCATCGTAATTTCACTTGGCAGACGGATTAGCGTCAGCATTACCAGTCTCTGCATTTTTGTTCGAAAGTCAAGATTTGTCGAGGTTATTCAGTCACTTGTTGGAAACCATTCGATTTTTAGGGTATTAAGTAAGTTAGTAAGTAAGTATTAAGTAAGGTATACCCTTTAGTCGACTCATACGGCACCTATCCAGGTGTGAGACGATGTGGCAGATTTTCTAACGCCTAACACTTTCTAATAAAAAAAAAATGAGGTGCTTAAATTAAATACATAAAATCACGCTTTCCTTTCTCTTTCTCTCTCTCTTTCAGAGACCATGTTCGCAGCCTACTTTTCGCTTACGCAGGAAACGCGACATGATGTCCACATCGCCGCCACGAGTTGGACTTCTCGCTCCCCACTGCGCTCCCACGAGGAGCTAGCCATCGGCACGGCAACCACTGGTTTAGCGGAGAATGATTAGGTAGGAAATGGATTGAAGTAGGGAAAGCGGAAGTTGGGAAATTAACTATAAGGTGGAGGATACCATTATCTCAGAAGAACAGGCGCAGACAGCAGTAGCTCGAGAGGCTGGAGTCGTTTACCCAGTACTCTACCGTAATTTACTAGTGGTAGGATTCCTAAGCAGAAATCCGTCTAGGTACCACCCCGGTTAGTTATTCTGTCGTGAAGAACACGCACAACATTACTGTGTTTCGGTTTGAAGAGCACTGTGAGCTAGTGTAATCACTGGGCATATGAGACTTAAGAACTGATGTCTCAGGGTGACGGGCGCAGTATAGTGTCACACAGAAATTTTCCGAGTGACATAGCATTTGTTATGGGTAGACGTTGCACTTTACATCAGGTGAACGTTTTGCTCGTTTCATCACTTTATACAAAAAAAAAGAAACTAGCGATCCGCTTCGTCCGTTTCGTCGCTCTATCCAATAAAAAAAAATCCGGACAACGCAACAAGGTAAAGTATCCCTATATGGAATACTTGACCTTGTTTCCTCTGTTATGCAATCTGCTCGAAGGTTGATTTATAATGATGGTACGAAAATAACCCTGAAACTGAGTTCGGCTTTGATACTAGATCATCTCACACGGTAGTCTGGTAGAGATTGCCATTGGCTATTAAGTTCCTATGCAGGAATCCGTCTAGGTAGTTACCACTCCAGGGCCAGTTATTCTACCGTGAAGCAGTAGTGAGGGTAATAGTGTAATGACTGGGCATATGAGACTGAAGAACTGATGTTTCAGGGTGATGAGCGCAGTATAAAAGTTTCAGCCTATAAATGTCCCACTACTGAGCACAGGCCTCCTCTCATTTCTGAGAGGGTTTTGGAGCTAGGAAGAATCCGCCACGCTGCTCCAATGCGGGTTGGCGGACTTCACATGTCTTCGAAATATTTTTAATTTCTCAGACATGCAGGTTTCCTTACGAAGTTTTCCTTTAACGCCGAGCACGTGGTAAGTCAGCACTTAAAATTGCAATTAACAATTTTAGTGGTGCCGGCACCGGGAATCGAACCCAGGTCACTCGCGTACTATGAAATTAAAAGCGAGCGCCTAGCCCCTGAGCTACCACGGCTACACAGAAATCTCGGTTCGGAGTCGGAGACAATCAATCATAACCAACCATATCCGTAAAAAGATGACCACGCTTAGCAGGCGGCGTAATCGCTGAATCAGACTTCTCGCACCTCAAACGCTGCCGTCCGCCACTGAACTGTACATTTTCGGTCTAAAGTCTTGAGGATATTAGAAGCAATTAGATTTTCTAAGCATTTCCCTCAGTCGACTCCAACGATATAGGAAGTGGTCGCAGATTTTCCTATACTGCCACTACAGGGCACAGGCATGGTCTTTTTTAATTTTTTATGTATACGAGTATTCTTGAATATATAAACATCACCGCATTATCAAACTAGTTAAAAAGAGTTAGCTATTCATCAAATCCAATGATAAAAGATAAATACAAATTTATATCACACTACGTTGACAGTTGTAACAAAATGTCTGCCCAGTGGTGTGTTTGTGTATTTATTTCTCTATGGTAAGTTTTTTTTAATTGTTTTATGTTAAATTGGTGGCCGGATTCCTATGCAGGAATCCAGTGATTCTGCCGTGAAGCAGTAGTGTGCAAACATTAATGTGTTTCGGTCTGAAGGGCACTGAGAACTATTGTTATCACTGGGCATGTGAGACTTAACTGATTTCTCTGGGTGACGGGCGCAGTGTGGTGCCACACAGAAATGTTCTGGGTGATACAGAATTTGTTATGGGCAGTCGTTGCACTTATCAGGTGAATGTTTTGTTCGAGTCACTCTAGCCTATAAAAAATTATTAAAACAAAACCTTTTCTATCTATTACTTAATCCAAATATCGGTTAACTCAGTTTTGACCTTATACTACGTGCGAGTGGGGGTCCAGGGCCCATAGCGTGATGTGGATCCAGATTTGTCGAAACTCAGGGCCTTAGTAATTTTAATAGAATTCAATAATAAAAAAAAAACATATTATTTTCTTTTGAACGCATATTTAGCAGCTCATAAGAAATAGCTGTTAAATACAAAATATAATACTGCAAAAGTACATTCTAATGTTTTCATTTGAGTTTTTTTTTGCTTTTCAAAGAGCCCCCAATTCTGTGTGCCTAAAGGCCTATCGTCGTTTCAGCCTATCATTAGTCCACTGCTGAACATAGGCCTCCCCCATAGATTGCCACAAAAGTGGTAGCTCTCATTTTGGGGTTTTTGCCATAGTTGCCACGCTTGGCAGGCTGATTGGCAACCGCAGTTTATTTATTCGGATGTTTCCGGAAGATGCTGCTGCCCATCTCCTGTTTTTTATTTTCCCTCTATCGACTTTTACGACACCCACGGGATGAGATGGGGTGGTAGATTCTCTTAAGCTACCACACGGTACCATGTATTGCCTAAACTGCCGTGGGTTAACTGATCCCTATATTATTTTTACTTGCTTTCAGTTTAACATCGTATCTAACCTCCGCGTATGTGGTCAGCGGGCAGTATGACTGGGCGGAACCGAATGCACCGATATTTCGTGAGTTTTTATTTTAAATGTCTTAGTCAAGCACGAAGCTGCTGTTACGGCGTCGTCGGGAGAGAACCGCGAGCAGGACTCGTCAGTAACTATTTCATATGTTTTTTATACAATATTTTTTACTTTCGGAAATAATAAAACGGTTTTCAAAGAACCTAAATTAATGACGATTTTGAGTCGACAAAACTTTAATTAAGGAGGAGCATATTATTGAATACATTACCAGACCCATTAGAAGAGAACACTGAATATTTAAATTTTAAAAGTTATGGTGTGTGGTGGCGGTTCGTTAAAAGAATACTACCACTCCATCTCATCCAATGGATCTCGTAAAAGGCGAGTAAGGAATTAAACCGCACTGTGCACCCAACAGCGCATTGTGGCGATGTGCTCACCACCTATCACACCAAGTGCATTATACTGTTTTGGTGAAACGTGGATTGTGGCAGTCATCTGTTTTTGCAGTGAGTGCCCGGTCTCTGACTACCCCTTATGGAATACAGTCGTGATCTTATGTAATGTTCCAAAATCAAAGAGTTTCAACGGTATTTAAAAAAAATCTTAATTCACGCGGACGTAGTCGCGGGCTTCAGCTAGTTCTCAATAAACCATAAATAAAATCGGCCATTTCGAATCGCGCGCTGAATTTTTAAGGCCATATTTTTATCGCTTTATTGCAATTGTAAATATAATGCTAAGCCTGTAAAATTATTCCTTTATTATGTTTTTTTTTATATAAAGTGACGAAACGAGCAAAAAGTGCACCTGATGGTAAATGCAACGTCTGCCCATAACAAATGCTGTGTCACCCAGAACATTTCTGTGTTACACCAGACTTCGCCCGTCACCCTGAGACATCAGCTCTTAAGTCTCAAATGCCCAGTGATTACGCTAGCTCACAGTGCCCTTCAAACCGAAACACAGTAATGCTTGCACACTACTGCTTCACGGCAGAATAACTTGCCCTGGGGTGGTATCTACCTAAACGGATTCCTGCATAGGAATCAATTTAGATATACGGTGCCACAAGTGTACGCGCTAACAAGGAGACACTCATTTCACTTATCGTACCAATGCCCGCTCATGCGAATCAGAATCCCAAGGGCATGCGCACTGTCGCCAACACTTGAAATTTTTCGCCAATGTCAAAATAATGTCGAGGTAGATTTTAGTCCACTATTTAGTATAACACTATCAAACAAATATCAAAATATTCATCAATGGTTATTTTAATTTTAATTTATTTATCTAATTTATTTATATCATACAGTACTTACAATACACGATAATTAACAGTAAGGCCAATAGAGATTACACGGTTTATAAAATGTGGCGTGTGTGGTGTGTGTGTGTGTATAACTGTGCATACATGTGTATGGCTGTGCATGTATACGTGAGTGGGTGCGTGCATGGCTGTGTGCGAGTCTCCGGGGCATAACCTATACATACACTATTATAATGAATACAATTCTAAATAACTATTGAATAATAATTAGTTAGTAGTAGTAAAATCCAATAAACTAATAATAAAAGTATATAATTACATGCATACGTAGACACGCTTTTTTCCCATATAAGGGGTAGGCAGAGGCTGGTCACGTAGCCCACTTTTCGCCCTCGCGCTAAACGAGCCGTGACGGGGCGAACCTCGTCGCGGCCATTTAAGTAGGAGTCAAAAAATTCTTACTCCCCCTTGCGTTCCCACGAGCAGTACAGCGACAGCGTTGCATATAATGGTGATATCTGCACGAAAAAAGGCTGCTCGTAAAAAGAGATTTTCTTCCATTAAAATAGCTTTCTCGGCCTCGCTGTCATTTTTGTAATCATAAATTTTATAAACCTCTTTCATTACATTTTATAAATCCTTAAAAAACCCTTAACACTTCCCCTCTTAAAAACCCCTGGTGCAATTTTTTTCCTGGGCATGTGGTCTTCTCTAGAACACTAAAAAAAGCATAATGTTTTCTTTTATTTACGCGAATATTACACATTTAAATAAAAGTATTTTTACGGATTTTATCGCGTTTAATTTATAACTATTTTTAACCCGACGTTTCGGGCGCTTTACAGCACCCATGGCCACCGTGACCAGACTAGTTTTATTTAAACTAAAAAAAAGCAACCTTACAGCTGCAGAGTCCAGAATCAGGATGAGCCGGCAAACTGCTCAGCAGCGACTGGATTCGGTGAGGAGCGCACTGCAGGAGCGAGGAGTAGATGCTTACATAGTGCCAACTGCTGATGCGCATAATGTGAGTATTTATTTTTATATGATAAAAGCCTTATGAGCAGAAATTGCAAAATGAAAATAAATTTTTTATTTGGTTATGTCTGCTCCTAACAAATGCTGGGTCACCCAGAACATTTTTGTGCGGACGTCATCCTGAGACATCAGTTCTTAAGTCTCATATCCTAGTAAACTTGCTCCAAGTGCTCTTTAGACCGAAACACGGTAATGTTTGCACACTATCGCTTCACGGCAGCGATCGATCGATTGTCTGTCGTTAGAGCACACCTGCTATAAGGATTCCAGTGATTGCGTTAGAGTAAACAAGGCTTACACAGACTGGTTTAACATCAAAAAATGTGTTAGACAGGGATGTGTAGATAGACAGTTGCTTGAGAGATTTGAAAGAGAGTGAGTTTGGATTAAGAATGAGTGATCCGACCATCAAACGAAGGAGTTGCAGGCGATGGTTAATATTGTGCATGGATCTCTACAAAACAAAGGAATGAAAGTTAATGTAAACAAGGCGAAAGTAATGGTTTTTGAGAGATAAGATAGTATGAAGGATTACAAAGTTCTGATTGTAGGAGAAAGAGTGGAAGAGTGGTCTTATTGCTTTTAAATATAAAAATAAAATATTGTGACCAGAAAATTCATTTGATCTTTCATTGGATGATTCTAAAGGTTTAATTGGTTAGGCCGTTTATAATCATTTTATTTATAAAATGATTATAAACTCTCGTCTAGCTAGGACCGTTAACTACGTTGTGTTTGTTAAGTTAATGGCATTGACACCAAATACAAGGTTAGCACGGCTGTTTGCCTCAGAGCACGTCACGAGTCCACTGCTCGGAACACTGGGCTGACTACTGGGAATGGGGTCCAACGTTGTTCGGTTTTCTGCCTTGAGTCTCTTCCCGCCACCGACCACACCCGCATGAAGTCGGCGAATAAAAAAATTAAAGTTTCAGCCTATAAATGTCCCACTGCTGAGCACAGGCCTCCTCTCATTTCTGACAGTGTTTTTGGAGCTAGGAAGAATCTGCCACGCTGCACCCGGGTGGGCGGACTTCTCATGTCTTCGAAATATTTTTTATTTCTTAGACATGCAGGTTTCCTCACGATGTTTTCCTTCACCGCAGAGCTCGTGGTAAATCAGCACTTAAAATTGCAACTAACAATTTTAGTGGTGCCGGCACCGGGACGATCGAACCCACAAACCATTGCAATGGATGTATAAAGCCTTTTTAATAATTATAAACCAGCGATCAGGCAAGTTTGTATAATAGCCATCAGGAAGTATATGAGTAACTGATGTTGAGTATTGTGTATTTCGATCTAGTTAGTCTCACCAACAAACAAGTGTCCATTAACCATTCATAGGTGGGAATTTACTGAGTGTTATTCAACATTGGAGAGCAGACAGTCTGCAGTGTCTTCATAAAGATACCCGTCTTGGGCAAAGCTAATGAAGTGTGAACCAAACCAAGGTGCAGGACGCAACCATTATGACTGTTGCAATGTCCAAGCAACCGCCGTAAAGACGCAATGTAGCAGAATGCAACTTGCATGTACGACTATCGTCGGGCAAACGTCCTCACTAAGGCCTCCATACAATCCCAGCAGGCATCTACACCTCGCAAAACCTCCGCCAACCAGAACCGTAAGTCGCATCGGCTCAGACGCAGCTCACCCATACAACCGCCACTAGACACAATACTGCATATACCAGTAAGCATCTATGAGACTATCACACGAATGGCGCCTCCTCACAACGCAACAATATGATTAATATCGTCTTTGGTAAATGTTGTTAACTAAAAACACCACCAACGCATCATAGCAGCAAGCCACTAAGACGCCAGTGACATAATATCCATGTATCATAGCGCTGAAGCACTAAGACATGGGACACTATTCCTTCCTTATTCGTAAGATAACCGACGTGCACAATGTTCACGAGAAAGCCGTATTGACAGACCCGCTTACTACCGGAACTAAGATGATGTCTTTCAATAAGCGATACACGGTCAGTCTGCGTTTACCGCGTACTCCTGTCTCGGTATGGACGCTTACGCGACTCTTTCTTACTCATTTTCGATGTTGATCGTCTCAAGTCGTATCATAATAATGCTTTTACATCTTAGAAACCTATATTATTGCTTTTATATTATAGACCTCACTAAACAGACTTTTGGCGCCAATTCGAAAAGTGGCGGTAGTGTTTTTATTTAATTTTGTAATTTCTGTGTATATTGGGAGTATTGATGTTTAATATTGATAGTTTATTATGCAGCAAGTGCTCCAGAAAGTTTACAGTGATTGGAAAATTCAATTCAAGACCAAAATTGTGCTTTTAGTTTTCTCTCCATCAGTCCAGAAAAACTTCAGTAAAAGTCAACTATCAATTTACTGTCGATCAAACTTTGGAGTCTTGCTGCTTGAAGATTATATACTTGGATATGTTACTTGACGCTGGAAAATATTTTACGACTGTTTCCATTAATAAATAAATAATAATAACATAGGAACACACTATCTTAATATCTGTACTGAGTCGCGCTCGTCCTCCACACCGGTAGTTGTAAGACGAAAAGTATGCCCTTCCGCGGGTTTAAATTTTAAGTGCTCAGATTTTGATCAAACTTTGTATAGAAACATTCTACCGTTAATATATTATACAGAAAATCATTAAAATTCGTGGAGCAATACTTTTTGATTTATTGAAGTAATAAGATTAATGCAATACACGAACACGCACAACGTAAAGAAGAAATATGTACTATTTTTGTTGTTAAAAAAATATTGAAATATTTGTAATGAATTTTCACTGTACTTTTGATAATTGGTCTCTTCCATGTTAATAGATTTTTGAATAATTTTGAGCAAATTT
Source organism: Luehdorfia chinensis (assembly GCA_019845155.1). Lineage (NCBI taxonomy): Eukaryota > Metazoa > Arthropoda > Insecta > Lepidoptera > Papilionidae > Luehdorfia > Luehdorfia chinensis. The sequence goes on from JAHVAK010000120.1 coordinate 693,303, forward strand.
AATTCAACATCTTTTGTTGCGAAATGTGATTTATATTCGGTCTCAATTCTTATATTAAATAATTTTAAGAATGGTTTTGGACGACTTTATATTTAATTAATTAATTTTATTTATAATTTATAAAATACGTCGTCACAATGGGTTCAAAAGTTTATTAGAGACGGAAAGTACTTTAGTGATATTGAGCGAAGAGTGTTGGCAGAAAATAAAGTATATGGGGGCTCTGCATAACTGTATGTCTAGGCAGAACGTATTTAAAAAGGGAATGTTGGGTCTGGAAGATGAAGTATAGCTGGAGTGACTTTGATAGACAAGTGAGGAACAGTGTGGTAAGGTATAAGTTGCGTTGTTGAAGAAGGTGTAGTAACCACAACAGAGAAAAAGATGGTAAGATGGTTTGTACACGTAGAGAGAATGGTTGAAAGAAGATCGACGAAACACAATTTATGAGGCTACTGGGAATGGGCAAGCCGAACGTATGACGATCAGGTCGAAATCGTGGTAAGGAAAGGCCACGTCAAAACTACAAGGCTTGTATGAAAACACTAATGAAAGTAGAAGAAGCGAAAGATTTCTATCACGATCGTAGCAAGTGGAAAGATGTGGCCTCTGCCTACCCCAATGGGAATAAGGCCTGACTCTATGTACGTATGTATGTGGACCGATTTCGGGGGTAACTCAGGGGTGCATTTTAGTCAAGTTCTGGTGATGAAATACACGAGAAAATCCTCAGAAGCTGCCCTTCACCGGTCTTTGTAATAGATCTGGCATTCTTGAATCTTTTTATATAAGACAGTGGCAAGACGAGCAAATCGGTCACCCGATGGTAAGTGCAACGTGCACTTATTCGAACATTTCTGGGTGTCACCACACTGCGCTCGTCCCTTTGAGGCATCAGTTCTTAAGCCTCGTGAGTCCAGTAATTACAATAGCTGAGAGTGCCTTTCAAACCGAAACACATTAATGTTTGCACTCTACTATTTTACGGAAGTATAACTGGCCCTGGGGTACCCTACCTAGACGGATTCCTGCATATCAATCCTGCATACTACCAGTAAATACATGATGGACATCTTTATTCCAGTCTCAGTACATAGCGCCTTCAGACGCGCGTCGCGAGTGGCTCTCCGGGCTCTCCGGCTCTTCCGGTACGGCTCTGGTGACGCAATCACACGCTCTCGTCTGGACCGATGGAAGATACTTCACACAGTTCTATCTACAGGTCGACACTGATGTCTGGAGTTTGATGAGACAAGGTAGGTAAAGAGCGTATGACATTGTCTGCAAGTAGTTTCACCATAGTGTTCTTCCGTCGTTCGTTCCATCGTTGGTTTTAATCTTATTGTGTTAAAACGCACCCACGTTTAAAGATGTCCTGGTGTAGAACCTGGGCAGATGTGAAATGTCGAAATTTATGGTTATTGCAAGAATATAGAGTAAAATAAAAACATATCGCGTCTCGCATCGTATGTAATGAGTATTTGACCGAATGAGAAAAACGACCCGGTCTTGCCTTCGGTTATGAATGAATTAAAAACAGTGACATCTATTGATCTCGTAATGAACTAGTTGGCCACTTCGTTAATCACGTGAAATATTTGGTTTATAAGTCTAGTTATTTTTGTGGTCCGCCGTGTTTTGGCGACTTAAAAGAATTTACTATTTATTTGAATCCTTAACAAAGGGAAAATAAAAACCAGGAGATGGGTAGCGTCTTCCTGGAACCTCTAAATAATTAACTGCGGTTGCTAACGTGCCTGCCAAGCGTGGCAACTAAGGCAAAATACCCCAAAATGATGATAGCTACAAACTTTTGTGGCAATCTATGGGGGAGGCCTATATTCAGTAGCATATGAGACTTAAGAACTGATGTCTCAGGGTGTCGAGCGAAGTGTTACAAAAAATGTTCTGGGCAACAGAATTTGTTATTCACACACTCGTCACTTTCTTCCATAAAAAAAATTATATTGTTTTATTATTTCAGGAACGGATCTTTCCCTACCGGCGTGGTTGGCGGTGAACATGACACCAGGGTCCGTCGTCGGCCTTGATCCGACAACATATACTCGCAACGCGTGGACAAGTTTGGAGGTACTGTCAAATCACCATACATTATACGTACCGGGTGGAGACGACATAATGTTAATAAATAAAAAAAAAACTATCGTACTGTAGCAGTCAATAAAAACACTTCAAAATTGTTAAAGTAGGTAAAATTCAAAAATTAAATGAGATAATAATCTATACGAAACACAACATTAACTGAGTACTGCTGCATGTACTGTGATGTTCCTTTTGCTTTGGTCATACGAGTTGCATTCGGACGAAGCGTTTTGCTTCGTCGTTCATAATGCGTACAGCAAAGGACTGGAATAATTTGCCTGCATGTTGTGGCTCTCAAAATGCAAAGCAGCTCCACCAACGTTGTAGTTTCTTTTAAATAAATCATTACGTAAAATACTTATGTACAAACACTTTTATAATAATTATTGTGAGCATTTTTCGTGGATATTCTAGTAACATTTTTTTTGAATTTTATAGTGACGAGACTACCATAATGTTCACCTTACGGTAAGTGCAACGTTTTCCCATAACAGATGGTGTGTTACTCAGAATATTTCTGTGTACCACAGCACTGCTCCCGTCACCCTGAGACATAAGCTGCAGTGCCCTTCAAACCGAAACACAGTAATGTTTGCACACTACTACTTCACGGCAGAATAACTGGCCCTGCGATGGTACCTACCTAACCATCAGGTGGGATCGAAGTTAAGCGATAGCTTATAAATAAATATATGTAGTTCTATTTATAAGCTATCGCTTAACTTCGAAGTATTAAATTTAAAGAATAATATTTCCGAAGTTTAATATTTTTAAAAGGCGTTTTACTGTAGGTACGCCATATCGACCTTTAATACTTCAACTATTTTGAAGATAACTTCCACTAATGTCGAAAAATAAACAAAACGTTTAAAATTAATGGTTTCGTTGAAAAACATTCTACTCGAAACTCGTTATAGAGAGACCCGATTTGGACAAAGCTAAAGAAATGTGAGTCAAACCAAGTGCAAGACGCAACCATTATACTAACGATATCTAAGCAACTGCCACAAAGACGCATAGCCACAGGTGCAACAAGCATCAATACAAGTATCGCCAGACATACGTCAACACAGGGGCCTCTGTACGGTCTTAGCATACATCTACACTTCTGCAAAAACCTCCGTCAATCAGAATCATAAGTCGTAATGCATCAGACGCAACTCATTCATAAAACCGTCACTAAAACAATACCACAATAGCAGTAAGTATTATCGTGACTATCACATAGATGGTGCCTCCTCACAACACACCAATATGATAAATATCGACTTTGGCAAAAGTTGTTTAACTAAAAAAATTACCAACGTGTCATAGTAGCAAGCCACCAAGACGCCGGTGATAGACCATGTATCATAGAACTGACGCCCTAAGACATGGGGCGAAAGAGTAAGCTCCAGCACCGAAATGCTAACCAACTCATCTTTATTGTATCATTTTTTATAAGAGACCTTCAATGATAGACCTTTTTTATCATATAATTTACTTACATACAATCTTTGTATGGAACATTAGCACTAAGCAATGTACTGTACAGAGTCATGCTCGACCCCAATACCTATAGGTATATAGCTGTCTGTTATGCCCTACGCACGGTACTTAACCTAAATATGAAATTTCACTACTGGGATTGGTCCTCATATATATTTTCCCAACTTTTTTGGACCACCATTTTTTTTTCTTAAATCTTTCTAACTTAAGAACTGATGTCTCAGGGTGATGGGCACAGTGAGGTGTCACACAAATTTTCTGGGTGACACAGCATTTGTTATCATCAGGTGAACGTTTTAATCGTTTCATCACTTTATACAATAAAAAAAATACGTAAAAATACGTGATTATAGATAGTATATCGTTACAGTAGGTAAAAAAAACCATTCATGTACGGACTACTAACGATTTCAATTATTGTCGTTATGTCGTCACTAAAGTTTTTTCTCCTTGCCAAACTGTACGAAAGTATTTAACTCGAGAACTACTAAGGCTATTCACTTAAAATTTACACAGGCTATAATGTATATATGCATATATATAATGTATAATTTACAGGGTCATTCGTAATGTCCTATACAGCCCGGCAGACTGGGCTTAGGGAACGATGTCTATATACCCCAAAAATATAATGAGCCTCGTAGCGTGATACCTGTAGGAGATATGCAGACTTAAAGAATTTGCTTAAAACTCATAGGTGACTCATAGTTATTAGTGATTCATAATTGGTGTAACATACCGGCACCTAGCCATGCTACTTTGATGTGATAAACACAACGGTCAAGCTTTAATGACAAAATTGAATACTTATAATGTCCATACAAAACTTTAAAATTAATTGTTTTGTAAAACTTTATGCGACCCTAACTAAGTCGTTGCCCCGAACCAGATAAATTCAAATTACATTTTCTTCTCCATTTAATTTATGTTACCCTACTACGGCGTCATACTAACAGATTTACTTCGCAACAGATTTCCCTAAGCTTCATGTTATCCTAGTACTTGAACCGAGTTTTTTCGATGGCAGCTCAATGGAAAAACGCCCAATTAAATTTATGAATTCATTGCCTCGCTCAGCTGTATAACAGGGTAGTCACCTATCGAGTTTTAAAGCAAATTCTTTAAGTCGACGTATCTCCTACAGGTATGACGCTACGAGGCTCATTATATTTTTGGGTCATATACACATCGTCCCTAAGCCCAGCCTGCCGGAAGGATGTATAGGACATTACGAATGACCCTGTAGTATAAAATATATTACAATTTGTAATAAATGACATGTAATAAATAATATAAACAATGCCAGCTTCGCCACCTTAGACTGGTTAAGTTTGGTCAAATCATTTCTACTTATCATAGGCCTCCTCCATATATACCCACAAAAGTTTGTAGTTCTCAATTTGGGGGATTTTGCTGTAGAGTATCGCGGGGATACAACGTCCTACGTTGAGCAGCTCGCAGCGATCAAAGACTTCTCTTAAGAAGGTTCCAAATCTCGGCTTGAATCGCCGTCGATAAGGGTTTCGAGAAATATTCTTAAGTCTCCTGTATGTTAGGGTTACTGCGATATAAGTAAGGAACTACTATGTATAGAAATATGTTTTAAAATGTACAGAAACCGTTAAACATATTTATATTTATTTGCACTTTATCAATATGAGGGTAGGAAATATCTACATCTTAAAAGGATAGTTTCAAGTAACATAAAAATCACTTACTGCATTTCGTTACGCTTTATCTACGATCACATTGTAATATAAAACAAATAGAACAATTATCACATTGACTCAGATATTGCACTATTGGGATAACTGTAATCACTGTCACTATTTAACACTACGATTGTCCAATCACTAGTGGTCACACTATTAGAATGACACGAGATTTATACTCGCATTTCAACAACGTGGTGGGGGAGCCAGACGGATGTCGTGACGCAGTCGTGAAAAAGTGAGGGTATTAAATTAATTGCATATTATATTACTACCGTGTGGTGAGGGTTTAAGAGAATCTACAACTCCATCTCATCCCGAGGGTGTCATAAAAGTCGACAGTGGGAAAAATAAAAACCAGAAGATGGGCAGCTGCATCTTCCTGGAACATCTGTATAAATAAACTGCGTTTACCACCCCGCCTGCCAAGCGTGGCAACTATGGCAAATCCCCCCAAAATAAGAGCTTTTGAACTTTTGTGGCAATTTTTGGGGGAGGCCTATGTTCAACAGTGGACTGGTGATAGGCTGAAATGATGATGATGATGATGATGATGATGATGATATTATATTAATAATATTTAGTTACACAGTATCCTAACATGTATCTTCGGAAACTCCAACAGTGCGCAGCAGAACATATCAGCGCTGCCTGAGTTGTCTATTGTGTTGAGGTACTCAGAGGTTGATAACAGATGTCGCTACTGGTCGATTCATACGGCACCCAAGGGACTAGATGGAGCGATAGATTTTTCAACGCTTTTACCTAGCAAACGGGTATAATTTAATATTTCACAGAACGCTCTCAAGCAAGTCAATGTGACTCTGAGTCCGGTCTCCGAAAACCTGGTGGACTTAGCTCGGGCCAGAGTCGGAGACCCGCCACCGCCAAGACCCAACAACGCATTGCTGGCTCTGTCAGTGGAGTTTACTGGTAAATTGTATACTTATATATTTGAACCTTATTGCTACCCGCGACTACGTGAGTGGAATTATTGAATAAACAAATGATTAATAATTTTAATGAGTGATTAATCGGAAATATTTTGTACTAGCAGTGCCCAGCGGTTTCACCCGCGTAAAAAAGCAGACCCCGATTGATCAGATACATATATACTTTCCTATTTTGAACGGATTCTGGGGTTTTAATTTTTTTGCAAGGAACCTTAATTATATTTCTATAATTAAAGTAGCCTAAGTTACCCGCTTGTCAGTGAAAGTCCCGCCATAATAGGTCCAGCCGTTTTGGAGATTAGGAACAATCAGACAGTCAGACGGACTAAAATTTAAAAATTGTTTTTACTTATAAGTGCCGTATATACTTTCATAAGCATTTAGTAAGAAGCTGTTACTTTGTTATTACAAACAGACTGTTCAATTTTATTTATTTGTATAGATAAATACTTACGGCATTTCTGATTAATCTGAACAAGTCGCTATGACCGAACTCAACCACAAGACCGTCGGTATTATAAAATGAATTGAAGGCAAAGGTAGGGAGAACGACATACGAGCAGAGCTATGCGACTTCAGGTGCTGTTATTTCTTAGTGGTAGTATTGTAGTGATCGGCGGCATCTGGTGGCGGCTCCCGGTGCCAGTATTAGCTCGCTCGTGCACGCCAGTATGGGCGGGCGGTGCTGATAGCTAGATACGAGTAATACACAGTATTTTAAAATCATGCGGATCTTAGCAATTTAACTTTCCATTTTTTATTAAACCTATCTATATTTTATTTATCCGTGTGGTAGCGGCTTAAGAGAACCACCCCATCTCATCCCGTGGGTGTCGTAAAAATCGACAGGGAAAACAAAAAACAAGAGATTGCCTGCAGCATCTTCCTGGAACATCTGAATAAATAAACTGCGTTTGCCAACCCGCCTGCCAAGCGTGGCAATTATGGCAAAATCCCCCCAAATCGAGAGCTACAAACTTTTATGGCAATCTGTGGGGTGGCCCATGTTTAGCAGTGGACTAGTGAAAGGCAGGTAATTAAAAAAAAGGATTACAAAGGGCGGACTTAATTCCTTTTGGACTTCTCTCCCAGTCAACCCAAGGCATAGAGAGATATTGTTATAGGTGCTTAAAAATGTGTAAATTCATAATTTTAAATACTTACTAATAAAAACATTACACTAATGGGACTAAAATATATCTAATCAATAATAATTATATTTAAAATCATATTACACTTACTTAATTATAGTACAGAGTATAAGTGAGAGTGTGTATGTTTGAACGAGCTAATCTCACGAAATAGTAATCCGGTTTTAAGAATTATTTTTGAATTTCATAGCTCTTTTATTGAGGAAAGTTCTAGGCTAAAGTTTCTCGCTACGGCCTTGAGAAGCCGCAGACTAAGAACCGAACGTCACCGAGAAGGGCGAAACTGTGAACGCTCAGGTTAGCGAGGTACATTGCCGTGCGGTGCAGTCATGTGATCGGCTTATTTTACGGATGAAACCGCGGAAAACCACAGACCTGAAAAAACAAGTAGAAATGGCATGTGGGCGTGGCGCTTCAACGGGTATGCGGCGTGACGCACACTTTCGCCACTAGTCGTGTTTCGAACCTCGCTTCGTAACATTACTTCACGAAATTTGGAGTTTATTTATGTATTTATGTTTGGGTCAAACCAAACCTGGCACGCGGGCCCCTGGCCCGTGAACACAGTATCCGATGAAGCTGTAAAAGCCAAAAAGGCTAACAGCAATTACATCACGAAATTTGACACACATGACACATTGAAACACGCCCTTTTGTGTTATTTTAGAGTGTAAAAACTATAGTCGAGCCACAAATTTGTCCCATGGTGGAGTTTCGTATCATCGCTAAGTGTAATATATAATATACAAATAATATATATATATATATAATATATATCACTTTAATATATATTAAAATGAATAAAAAAGCAATTATGAAATGACAATATTTTTTAAAATAAACACGTTATAGTATTTTCCACCTAAACTAAACGGAATACTTGTTTTTTTCTGTTCTGTGCATAAAACTAAAAAAAAACTGAACACTTTCCTGATTTTTAGGTAGGAGGTCAGCTGACAAGGTGTCAGATCTGATGTCTCAGATCAGGTCTCGTGGTGCATCCGCTTTGGTCCTCACAGCCCTCGACGATATTGCTTGTAAGTATACATTTTATTTCTTTGCATTTTGTTAGTCTTAATCAAATGAATATTCACTGCTGAGCCCAGGCCTCCTCTCATTTCTGAGAGGGTTTTGGAGCTGGGAATAGTCCGCCGCGCTGCTCCAATGCGGGTTGGCGGACTTCATATATCCTCGAAATATTTCTATTCCTCGGAGATGCAGGTTTCCTCACGATGTTTTCCTTCACCGCTAAGCACGTGGTAAATCAGCACTTAAAATTGTATAACAAATTTAGAGGTGCTGGCACCGGGGATCGAACCCAGGCTACTAGCGTACTATGAAATTAAAGGCGAGCACCTGGCCTCTGACCTACCACGGCTTAGTACATAATAATTTCGTGAAATCATATATAGTATATGCTCCGCTGTGTGGTAGCAGGCCTAAGAGAATCTACAACCCCATCTCATCCCGTGGGTCTCGTAAAAGTCGACAAAGGGGAAAATAACAACCAAGGGATGGGCAGCGGCATCTTTTTGCAACATCTGAAATCGGACACAAGCACTTCATGGACTTTTGATAGTATTGCCGGCTCGTTTGGCGCAGTCGCTAAGCCTTTGGCTTCTGCGCCGCGGGTCGCGGGTCCGCACAGGACAAATTTTTGTATGACTTACTGATAGTTGTTCCGGATCTGAGTGTGTGCGTTTGTCTATATGTAATTTATATCCGTAAAATGCACCCACGAGCCCACGACAGGAGTGGTCCAACTGTGGGGCATCGTTTGTAAAAGAAAAAATAAAGAAAAGTATTTCTTCCAATAACTAACTGCTATATTTTTTTACAGATACACTAAATCTCCGTGGATCAGACATACCATACAATCCGGTGTTTTTCGCTTATCTGGTGCTGAGACCTGGCCTGGTAAGTGTCGAATTACAAGAAAGGTGAAGCAGCCAGCATAAGAATTTGTGGATTTGTGGACTTGGATCACCGATTCTGGCCAAGAATGATTCGCGAATCTAGTTAATTTAAATAATAATCATCATTTTAACCTATCACTAGTCAACTGCTGAATAAAGGCCTCCCCCATAGATTGCCCCAAAAGTTTGCTGCTATCATTTTGGGGGGATTTTGCCATATTTGACGTTCCAGGAAGATGCTGCTGCCCATCTTCTGGTTTTAATTATCCCTCTGTCGACTTTTACGACACCCACGGGATGAGATAGGTTTAGATTCTCTTATCGGACTACCTGGACGGATTCTAATGCAGGAATCCGTCTAGGTAGGTACCACCGCAAGTCAAGTTATTTTGCCGTGAAGCAGTAGTGTGCAGACATTGCTGTGTCTGAAGGGCACTAAGAGCTAGTGTAATCACTGGGCATATGAGACTTAAGAACTGATGTCTAAGAGGGATGGGCGCAGTGTATTCCCACACAGAAATAATCTGGGTGACACGGCATTGCTATGGGCGGACGTTGCACTTACCATCAAGTGAACGTATTGCTCGTCTCGATTTCGTGCAACTTATACACAAAAACATAGTTGTTTTGAACTCGGTTAAAAACTAAACGCGAAAGAATCTGTCAATTATTGAATTTCATTAAAAGTGTAGTAAAAAAAGTAAAGTGACAGCCTATAAATATCCCTCTGCTAAGCACAGGCCTCCTCTCATCTCTGAGAGGGGTTTAGATTCGAGAAAAGTCCGCAACGCTGCTCCAATGCCGGTTAGCGGACCTTCCACTTCCTTAAAATATTTTTATTATTAAGACATGTCGGTTTCCTCTCGATGTTTTCCTTCACCGAAGAGCACTTGGTGGAAGAGTTTGAATTTAAATCTGCAGAAAGTGGTGCCGGCATCGGGGATCGAAATGAGGTCACCCTCGTACTATGAACGGTACGGCGAGCGCCCGGCCCCTCACCTACCGGGACCCAAACTCAAAGTGTAGATATCATTTCTTTCTACATCTTCAATATGTTTCTTCCAGAGCGCTCCCAATAACATTATCTTATTTTGGAGTAATGGGGTCCTTTCTTCAGACATACTGCAGCATCTGTCTTCCGAGGGTGTCCAAGTGAACGCGAGGCCATACGAGCAAATCTTCGACTATTTGAGAAACATGACGGTAAAATTATGCCTAACTATTAATATGTCGACCGCGTGGCGTAGTGGTTAGCGTACCTGACTTCTGCGCCACCGGTCCTGGGTTCGATTCCCAGCCGGAGGTAACATTTGTGCAAAAACACAGTGTTGCTTTTCGGGTCTGGTTGTGTTGTGCATGTGAAATGTATGTTTGTAAAACGCACCCACGATACAGGAGAAAATCCTAGTGTGGGGCTTCGTTTTTAAAAAAAGAAAAAGAAACAGTGAAGTGAAAGGAAGAAAAAAAGAATGATAGATTATTTTCAAAATGACTATGCAGTTGAATGTTTAGAAGTATATGTTTACTGGTGGTAAGAGTTCTATGCAGACATCCTTCTAGCTACCACCGCAGGGCCAGTTATTCTGCCTTGAAGCAGTAGTGTGCAAATATTAATGTGTTTCGGTCTGAACGGCACTGAGGGCTCTGTGTGTTTGCGCGTAAACTTATGGCACTATAATATCTCCTGCGCAGTTGATTCTTATATCTTCCGACCGTTTCCGGAAGATGTCGAAGATGTCCGAAAATATCAGATTTACTGAATGATCTTTTCTTTAGGTTTCCTTTAGGTATCACACAGAAACGTTCTAGACGACACAGCATTTGTTATGGGCCGACGTTGTACTGACCATCAGGTGAACGTTTTGCTCGTTTCGTCACTTCACGTCCAATTAAAAAAAAAACATATGTAGGCTGTGTGGAACGTACTTTTAATGTGCGCAATAGCGATGCTGCTTCCGATCGCCTTCCCTCCCAACCCCTAAAATTATTAAACAATATTAATTTATTTATTTTAAGATTGAAATACCACCGGGCAGTACAATTTGGCTGTCGCAGGACGGAAGTCATGCCGTCCACTTAGCGGCGGAAGCTGTGAGTATCACATCTGTTTAAATAACATTGTCATTGTCATCATCACCATCATCATCATTAGACACATAACCCATTAAGGTCGGCAGATGTTTTCTTAGACTTAATTTTTTTCCTCGTCTGTGTAATGAGTCAGATTTTTTTTCACTGGTACCGCAATGGTTCCGGTGTGGTACGTCACCGTAAAGTGTCGTTTTCCCACGGGGGCTAATAGTGGGTTACTTGTGTAGCTTATGCTTACCACTTATATGGAAAAAGGCGTGTCTGTATGTATGTGTATTGCGGAGAATGTTACTGTAGATTAGGGTTGCCGCCCCCATATTTTGAATACCAGGATTTGGAAGTGAAAATATCAGGACATTTCCGTTCATGAACAGGGTAAATTATAAGAGCAGTAATTAAGAGTAATAAAAAAAAATATATTGAATAAGAAAACAGGATGATAACAGGAATCTTCTAATATATTCCTTCTAACATCCAGAATGATACTTAAAAACCATCCAGGATTGAACTCTAATATACTACTACTACAATAAATATGGAAAGTTTTAAATTAAATATAACTTTATTGTACACCATAAACAAAATATACAAAATAGAAAAAAAAAAAGGTACAATGGGCGGCCAAAATTTGTGTAGCCATTGCCAAAGTTTGTATGTTTGAATGAGCTAATCTGAAGAAATTCTAATCTGATTTGAAATATTTTTTGACATTAGATAACCCATTTATCGAGTAAAATTTCTGAGCTATAAAATTATATGCTACGGCTTTAAGGCGCCGACGTTGAGAAGCGAACGAGACCGAGAAGGATCGAACCGTAAATGCTCAGCTCAGCGAGGTAATATGCCGTACGGCGCAGTCATTTGGTCCACTTATTTTACGCGAGCGAAACCGCGAGGCACAGCTAGTAGAGGATAAAGGAATAAATGTACTGGCTGGTTATTTTTAAATTAAAGGTGAAGTCATTATTTTTATCTTGCAGGACGGTGTTACGAATACTTTGTCCACGGTGTCGCCTGTTGCCTTAACGAAATACATCAAGAACGACGTCGAGCTACGGGTAAATTAAATTTATTTGTAAACTAGCTAGCTCTTGCAAATACTTCGCACAGTATCGCGATCATGAATAGATGGCGCCATCTACCTTCCATCAACAATGTTACCAACTTCCACCGACAGCTGTCGTGCATTTTAATTCAACAGATTGTCAACAGATGGCGCTTTCTACATTTAAGTTTTTTAAGGAAACATTAATTTTAAGACATTTACTTATTTTGCGTCGTTAGAGAGAAAAGATATCTTCAAAAAAGCGTATCAAACTTTAATTTTGATGCAGTATTAATGGAGAAATTTCATACCGACAAAAAACACAATATTTTTTTTAGACAAAAGAATACTAGCAATGCTATACGAGTATTAACATTACTAATATTCCTGCTAACTATTCCAACAAAGCGTAAAAGCTTGTGCTAGGAGATGGTTCACGACAATAGTCGAATGGCGGGCTCGATCCTGCGACGGCACTGTTTCGCAGTCCGTACCCTAAACCATTAGGCTATTGCCGCTCCATGTACAAATAATAAAGTATCCGATGAAGCTGTAAAAGCCAAAAAGGCTAACCATAATTACATCACCGAAATTATATGTACAAATAATATATATATAGATAGATTTTCATTTTAACAGCCTTCATTTAACACTAGATTTTCGGATACGTATTTGATCACATTCGATGATGGGAAATTAAGGGAATGGGCGAAGGGGAATAAATAATAGTGACCGTAAAAAAAATGTGTTAAAAATAATGATAAATAAGATAGTCGATAGAGTGTGACTTCTGCGCCGCGGGTGTGGGTTTAAATCCCAGCCGGAGTCAACATTTATTAAGAAACACGAATGATTGTTTTTCGGGTCTGATTGTGTTGTGGTTGTTCCCGTGTCTCTAACCTGCCTTCCTCTTACCTTATCGCATGAGCATTACAGCGGACGGTAGGTTAGACGAGTGAGTGCCTCTGTGTTTAGGGATACATTAACGGCAATATATTATATTCTGCGCAGTTGATATCTGACAGTATTCGTTATCGCCGTGGTCGACGATGGGTTCCTCCCTGTCTATTACCAGGTACCACCCCAGGATCAGTTATTCTACCGTGACGCAGTAGTGTGCAAACTGTGTTTAGGTTTGAAGGTCACGGAGAGCTAGTGTAATCACTGGGCATATGAAACTTAGGAACTGATGTCTCAGGGTGACGGGCGCAGCGTGGTCTCACATATAAATGTTCTAGGTGAAGCAGCATTTGTTATGGGCAGACGTTGCACTTACCAACAGGTGAACGTTTTGCTCGTTTCATCACTTTTTACAATAATAAAAAGTCATCATCAGGACGTAAATTAAACACTAAAACTAACACAAACTTTTTTTTGAACAGGGTTTTCGTTCAGCCCACATCAAAGACGGTATAGCCGTGGTGCGATTCCTCCGATGGGTGCATGAAAGGGTGGCAGCTGGGGAGAATGTAACGGAAATCAACGTATCTGATAAACTGGAGGAGTTTAGAGGGTATACGATAATAATCATTTATTGCTATCTTCTTTGAACAAACAAAAACATGTATACAGAGTATATAATAACAGAAGAATTAAGATTAACACATATTTACTACAAAAGAATTACAAAACAAGATAGAGAAGGCAATTATATTATAAAACAAAAGAAGTAGATACGCTACCAGCGTTTCGAAGGTGAACCTAAGAAAAGGCGCCAATTGCCGCCTTTTCAAACGTCTCCATTGCTACACAATCGCAAGGAAAGAGACAACCATACTCCGTTTACAACGAGAGTGACAAGGATAAACAGCGCGGGATTATTTTATTTATTTATTTATGGAAACAGCCGTAAACTATTTTCCAGTGTCAAGTAACATATTAACCAAAAACAAAATCATCAAGCAGCGACTTCTAAAATTCAATCGACAGTAAAATGATAGTGGTCTTTTACTGAAGATCTGCTGGACTGATGGAGACAAAATGAAAAGACAATTATGCTCTTGAATTGAACTTTTCCAATCACTGTACACTTTCAAGAGCACTTGCTGCATAACTGGTGGTAGAATCCTATGCAGGAATCCGTCTAGGTAGGTACCGCCCCAGGGCCAGTTATTCTGCCGTGAAGCAGTAGTGTGCAAGCATTACTGTGTTTCGGTTTGAAGGGCACATGTGAGCTAGCGTAATCACTGGGCATGTGAGACTTAAGAACTTAGGTCTCAGGGTGATGGACACAGTGTGGTGTCACACAGAAATTTTCTGGGTGACAGCATTTGTTATGGGCAGACGTTGCACTTACCATCACGTGAACGTTTTGCTCGTTTCATCACTTTATTCAATAAAAAAAAACTATCAGCATTAAACTTCAAAACTCAATATATATACAGAAATTACAAAATTCAATTAAAAAACTACCGCCACTTTTCGTTTCAGCCTATCACAAGTCCTCTGTTGAACTACTGCCTCCCCCATAGATTGCTACAAAAGTTGCCATAGTTGCCACGCTTGGCAGGCGTGTCAGGTAGCGAACCTCGTCGGCGCCATTTTGGTACGAGAGACATTCTTGCTTCCCATTCTGTTGCCACGAGTAGGTAGCCATCGTCGGCACGGCAAACACTTGCTTAGCGTAGAGAAAGGGAAAAGGATGAGGTAGGAAATGGACTTGTGATAGGGAATGGTAGTAATGAAAAGAAGCTATGAGGTGTAGGATACTTCTATCTCGGAAGGAGCAGGAGTAGACATCAGTAGAAGCGACCCCGGTACTCTACTGTATTTGGGGGACAATGCAAGAAGGTCAGGCATCCTAGATGTTACGCTGCAGAAATCTATTACAATAAAGAAGAGGACCGTGTGATGGCGGCTAAGGAAAATCTGCCATCCCATCTAGCCCAGTGGGTGTCGTAAGAGCTGACTAAAGGAGATGCCAGGATAATCCCATGACTTCCGACAGATGGCGAGATAACTGTCTCGGAAAATGACAGACCGTACACACAGAGGGGACACAGCATCTAAGGTTCTCGGCATCTGGTACTGATCATCAATCCGCCTGCGGAGCGTGCTGATTACCGCAAATACTCCCTTCGGGAGAAGCCTGTGTTCCGCAGTTGACTAAGGAAGAAGAAAAAGAAATGAGAGGTGGTAGGATAGACGGATTCTACCGCAAGGCCAGTTGTTCTGCCGTGAAGCAGTAGTGTGCAAACATTACCGTGTTTCGGCTTGCAGGGCACTGAGAGCTAGTGTAATCACTGGACATATGAGACTGAAGAACTGGTGTCTCAGGGTGACGGGCGTAGTGTGGTGTCACACAGTAAAGTTCTGAGTTCAGCATTTTTATGGGTAGATCTTGCACTTACTATCAAGTCAACGTTTTGTTCGTCTCACTTTCTCCTGTTAAAAAGTAAAATAGATTTTTTTTTATCTGTTTGCTTGTTCAGTGAAGAACAATACTTCATGGGTCCATCTTTCGCAACGATCGCTGGTGCCGGAGAAAACGGAGCAATAATCCATTACAAGCCCTCCAAAGAAGGCGCCCAGAGGGTCATCACGGCCAGCGATTTGTTACTAGTGGACTCAGGAGCACAGTATATGTAAGTTATTATTTTATTAATATTAAAGAAATGATTGTTCCATGCAAGATCTAACCGTTAGAGCAGTGAAGGGCGTCCAGAAAGTCTGTCCCCCCACTCCCCCCAGAATACTGCGTGCACATTCACGAAAAAACGCCATCGGAGAAAAGCTATGAAAAACCGGTATATTCTAAACTCAAGGCCCAAACACTTTTAAAATCATCGACTGAAGATGGAAGCCCATTTGCCTTTTGATGTATTCTATTATACTATTTTGTTTTATAAATTATGGGTCAAGGTGCCCCGCCCCGTAAATAATTGTCAGCTACGTTGATAGCGCATGATCAGAAGTTTCTTGTATGCAGCCCTGCAGTTAGACTACACGTAAGTTTCCCATACATACAGTCACGTCTTTTCTTATATCATGGAGACCGCATTCGTAGCCTACTTTTCGCCCCACATGAAACGAGACGTGACGGGTGGCGAACCACGTCGCCGCCATTTCTCTCTCTTCAAACTATTAACAGGTGGTAACAAGAGTCGGCCTAGAAAGTACCCATCATTATTTCAGCCCAAAAGAAGTCCACTGCTGAACAAAAGCATGCCCCACAGATTGCCACAAAACACGGTGCTGAGCCACCTGCATCCATCGACTTCCCGCAAAACCGCACGGTCGCACTGCCTTTGCCGGTACGAGGTTGCCAATCCAGAACCTTTCTTCCCCAGCGGTTATCAGTACTACGAGCTATAAAGCCGGCCTGTTGCCATTTCAGCTTGCTATTCCTTAGGGTTGTCAGTTACACAGCCTTAAGGTGACACAGTATGTGACAACACTGAAGCATACGTTTATGGCAATGGAACAAAAGTTTGGAAAATCACAAAGTGCACGTCTGACGACGCTCATCTAACTCTTAAGAAAAAAAAAATCGTATTGAGGTTCAAATAATTCGAGTCATTTCCATTTCAGATTAAAACAATAACAAAAAAGATTTTTTTTTAATAACTACAAGTTCAAGACTTTTGATATGAAATAGAAAACCAGTAGATAAAATTCGGGACACGATAAAAAAAACCCGGTCCCGATGCTTCAATTTTTCAAAGTAGCAATATTAGATGATTTCTAAATTATTTTTTAATGAAATAATTAAAGTGTTTTCAAGATATGACTATTCAAACTACCAAATAAGTGCAATATAATTGTGATAGAGGCATTTGAAAACCGCCGAATCACTTGACCTTGACATGTCGCTTCGCGCCATGAGACGTGCAATAGGCGGACTTAAAATTATCCTTATAATTGCCTCGGTTAGTAATAGATTGGCGGTAACTGTAATTAACGAATGCTAACCTCATATCAGGGACGGAACGACGGACATAACAAGAACCAGACACATGAGCTCTTCCCCCACTTATGAGCAGCGGTTGGCTTTCACAAGAGTGCTGAAGGGTCAGATACTTCTGGGGACCGCAGTGTTTCCTAGAGGATCAACGGTAAGATAATTGTTTAATTAATTTATTCACTAGCTGAAGCAACTGCGTCCGCTAGGATTTAGGTCCAGTGGTTAAGCAGTGAAAAGATAACAAATAGACAGACATTTATAATAGTAAAAAATTATAAGTATAATAAGTATGGACCAGCTTGACCGGTGCGAATATTTCGCACAATAACGTGATCAAGAACAAATGGCACCATCAACTTTCTATAAAGAATGCAAACAACTCTAACCGACCGCTGTCGTGCAAGTTATTTGAAAATATTGAGAACAGATGGCGCATTCCACAATTTAATTAATTACGAGTAATTCAAACTTTTTAATATTTTTACACATGTATACGAGTGGCTCTGCATTCGTGTAGACCGTGGGTAACTCGGGGCGATACTGCCCACCAGAGAGTGCTAGTCCTCCATTTCTACTTTACGATTTTTAATAGATAAATAAACAGATAAATTAAAAATCCGTCTAGATAGGCACCGAGCTCAGGGATTATTCTGCCGTGAAGCAGTAGTTTGCAAATATTACTGTGTTTCGGTCTGAAGGGCACTGAGAGCTAGCGTAATCACTGGGCATATGAGACTTAAGAACTGTGATGTCACAGGGTGACGGGCGCAGTCTGGTGCCAAACAATTGTTCTGGATGACACAGATTTTTTTAAGCGGATGTTACACTTACCATCAAGTGTCACTCGTCACTTTCTCCAGAAATAAAATAATGCGACATTTTAGGATTTCATAAACAATTAAGTGTTATAGGGTAATTTAAGTAAAGAAAGAAAGAAAATACATTTATTTGTAACCACAACACATTTACACAACAATGCTCAAAAAATGTGTTTATGACTGTGCATTTCATAGCGCTAAGGATTAGTAAGCTGAATTGGCAATGGGCTGGTCATATAGTTCGTAGAACCGATAACCGTTGGAGAAGAAAGGTTCTTGTGTGGCAACCTCGCACTGGCAAATATGAAATATGACGACTAGCGCGGTTTTGCGGGAAATCGATGTATAGAGGTGGTGCCGTGTTTTGTGGCAATCTATTGTAGGCCTATGATTTACAGTGGACTAGTGATAGGCTGAAATGATGATGATGTGCATGACTCTGCCCGGACGTATGTGTTGTATTGTGTGACGTAGTGTGCGTGAGCGAGTGCATATTTTAGGTCTGGCTATCCAAATGTTGGATACAATGAGATATTCCAGATCATTACTGGTACCACCATTACTATCAGGGTAATTTACTGGAGACACTAGCCCGCAAGGCGCTTTGGGACGTCGGGCTGAACTACGCCCACGGCACGGGACACGGCGTGGGACACTTCCTCAACGTCCACGAGGGGCCGTCGGGCGTTGGAGCCGCTTTGATGGCTTCAGATCCTGGTATAGTACCCGGAATGATATTCAGCAATGGTAAGTATTTTTATTACCTTCTTGGACTTCAAAAAGTAAAAGAAAAGTATATAAAATGCGGGTTTGCGGACGTCACATGTCTTCGAAATATTTTTCTTCCTTAGTACAGGTTAGGTTTCCTAAGATAAATCAGCACTTCAATTTGCAAGACCATGTTAGAGGTGCCGACACTGATCGAACTCACGTCACTCGAGTACAATGAAAATTACCGAGGGCCCTGGTTCTTTTTTTTTAATCTGATAAAGTGACGAAACGAGCAAAACGTTCACCAGATGGTAACTGCAACGTCTGCCCATAACGAATGTGTCACGCGGAACACTTCTGTGTGACGCCACACTGCGCCCGACACCCTGAGACATTAGTTTTTAAGTCTCATATGCTCAGTGATTACGCTTGCTCTCAGTGCCCTTCAAACCGAAACACAGTAATGTTTGCATACTACTGCTTCACGGCAGAATAAATGCCCCTGGAGGGCCACCCTTGGGGCAGTTATTCAGCCTAGTTATTCTACCTAGACGGATTTCTGCATAGAAATCCTACCAACAATAAGTGTGTCCCTGTCCTGTGATGTACTATGATGAATTTTTGTTTTCAGAACCCGGATACTACGAAGTTGGTAAATACGGCATCAGACACGAGGATCTAGTAGAAGTCATCGAAATGAACAGAAACGCCGACCATATTTTTGTAAGACATCTGTTCACACTTTATTGAAAAAAAAAAAAATTTTAGCAACATGATTTTAAAAGGTTCGTGGCGTTTGGCGAGTGGTGGTGACAAATAAAAAAGTAAGTGATCAAAGAGAAGCATAGACACACATCAATCCTCGATTAATAGTTCATGAAGGAATCCATCTAGATAGGTACCACCGCCGTGCCAGTTATTCTGCCCTCAAACAGCAGTGTGCAAACATTACTGTGTGCTAGTGTAATTACTGGGTATATGAGACTTAAGAACTGATGTCTCAGGGTGACACAGCAACTGCTATGGGCCGACTATCAATGGCTATGAGATTCTCCTGGCATTTCCCTTTGTCAACTTTTACGACTCCCACGGGATGAAATTTGATCGTAGACGTAATGCCACCACCATACTGAAAATTTCGAATTCTGCTAAAGGTAATATTTGTAGTTTTCCGGTATTTTTTGTATCATTATTATTCTGTGTTTATTACACTGCATCTGACCCTTGGTACGATGTCATCGCCTAGGCGTTACATTGACTTTAAAAAGGAGAAGTGAGTACCCACGTGTATAAACGGAAGATATCCTTGAGGTGAGAATTGGTATTAGTATTCACGTATCCAATGGAATGCCTAACGGATGTAATCGGTAGATCGCAGACGCAGTGTCAGAGGCACAACATACGAACAGACAGGGTGACCACGTGGCCTAGTCATTAGAGTAGGTACCGGACTTCTACGCCGCGAGTCTTGGGCTTCGAATCCTAAGCGGTGCCAAAACATCAACAAAAAATTAGTATGGAATGTCGCTCTTAAAAAAAATAATATTACTCAAACAATTTTAAATTGCCCAACCATTTTTTCAGGCCTGAAGGAATGGTGGGAGACTTCAACGGTGTGGGTGCGGTGGGCTTTTACACAATATCACTGGCTCCGCACCAGACGGCTTGTTTGGATGTCACCATATTGGACGATCATGAGGTGTTTATTTTCATCATTTCTGGCGCAGCCGGTTAAGTCTGCTGCTGTACTATTATTTCCAGAAATATACAATGTCCGGTGTAATTAATGAGCATAGGAGACCAAAAATCCATTTCCCGGGGTGACATGCGCAGTGCGGTGTTACACAGAACTGTCTATGGAGTGTAAAGTGTCCGAGATATCCAGTCAAATTAAGATGGCGTCGCAGATAGCAAAAATCCTAAGTTTGAAAAGAAGCGCCATCCGGTCTGTAAAGACGCTATTTTCAAAAAAAATTTAATTTATTATAATTTGTTTTAAAGTAGATCTCATATTTTTCATTATTGTTTATTTTTCGATAAAGAAAAAATAATATCTTTTTTTTGGTTATTAATTTACTTTTAAATTACAGTACTTTGTTGATATACAATCGTATATCAATGCAGTACTTATATCAACATTTCTATTCAATAAAACGTTAATTTCAGGTCATTACTGGTGGTAGGATTCTATGCAGGAATCCGTCTAAGTAGGTACCACCCCAGGTCCAGTTATTCTGCCGTGAAGCAGTAGTGTGCAAACAGTACTGTGTTTCGGTTCGAAGGGCACTGAGAGCTAGCGTAATCACTGGACATATGAGACTTAAGAACTGATGTCTCAGGGGCACCGTGTGGTCTCACACGGAAATTTTCTGGGTGACACCATTTGTTATGGGCAGACGTTGCACTTACCATCAGGTGAACGTTTTGCTCGTTCCGTCACTTTAATTAAATAAAAAAAATCATACTTTTTGCGATATTAGCGCTATTTCGGTAATTTTTGGAACCCATACTCTATGCATTTTGACGTTATGAATGACAAAAAATCTGTTATGGGCGGTAAATGATTACAATCAGCCACTTACATACATCGCCGCCATTTTGGTAAGAGTCAAAAATTCTTACTCCCCGTTGCGTTCCCCGAGCAGTATAGTGACAGCGTTGCACATTACGGTGTTATTCTGCACGGATAAAGGCTGTCCGTACAATACCTTAGTCGCCTCTTACGTAGCCTCGGTAGGAAAGCGGTAGGTGCTATTTCTACTCTGCCGGACACCTATCGGATAAACAGCCACTATCAGAATTACACTTTACTTGTCACAAATATTTAATAAAAAGGCAGATTAACTAGATTCGGATTTAGTTGCGTTATGATTGTCACCGTATTCTGAAACTGCTTTCTAATCTACCTTTTTTTATTTGATAGAGTGACGAAACGAGCAAAACCTTACACCTGATGGTAAGTGCAACGTCTATCCGTAACAAATGTGTTACCCAGAACATTTCTGTGTGACACCATACTGCGCCCGTCACCCTGTAGACATCAGTACTTAAGTCTCACATGCCCAGTGATTACGCTAGTTTTGTGTGCCCTTCAAACAGAAACAGTAATGTTTGCGCACTACTGCTTCACGGCTGAATAACTGACCCTGGGGTGGTACCTACCTAGATGGATTCCTGCATAGGAATCTTACCACCAGTAAAAGGATCCCCCGATCTTATCGAATGAGCGTTAAGTCGGTCGCGGATAGGTTAGGACGAGTGAGTGCCTTTAGCCTTGTGGCACTATATTACCTTCTGCGCAGTTGTTAGCTTCCTACTGCGTTCAGTTGTCACGTGGTCAAAAATTGGCCAGGTGGAGAATAATCATCAAAAACTTAATTTCTTTTAATTTTCACGCTATTTTAAAACTAATATTTTTTCAGATCAAATACATTAATGACTATCACGCCAGAGTCCTGGCGACCCTTGGACCAATCTTGGTCAATAGAAATCTGACGGAAGATTACGAGTTTCTGGAGAAGGAATGCGCGCCAATATACAGGAGTGCCGCCATTTTGATCAATACGACACCGTATTTTGGCTTTAATGGGAGTCTTTAGTTTATGGTTAACAGCATAGATACGATTAGTTATACATTATATACGATAATGATGACATTTAAGATAATGATTTCTTATATTTACGTATATGTTATACATTTACTCGTAATAAAACCAGTTACTTTGTACCACCCGTCAAACGTAATATTTTTTTTTACACATATCCCCTGTTATTACGCACCAAGAAATATGTAAGCTTCGACCATGATCCGTATCATTTCAACGACTACAACCTGATTTGAACAATGTCACAAAAAAAAAAACAGAATCCTGCCAGGTATGATTCGCGAAGCATTGCAAGACTTTCATTTTACGTATATCAGAATAAAACGCTATAGATCCATAAATTTAGTTTTATAAAATCTTTTTAGATATTTAAAAATGTATCTAAAATTGGTTCTCATTTTTTTCTTGTTCGCTGAGCAATTGATATTTCTCTACAATTTGTGCTTGAACTTCTAGGTTTCAATCGTATTACATTCTGAGTATTTGCTGCTTTGCATACTTTTCACCCTTCTGCGGTATACATACATATATACACAGAGTCACGCCTCTTTTCCATTGGGGTGGGCAGAGACCACATCTTTCCACTTGCTACGATCCTGACACACATCTTTCGCTTCTTCTTATTTCATTAGTGTTTTCATACAAGCTCGTTGGTTGCGGTCTACTTTTGACGTGGCCTTTCCTTAAAACAACTTCGATCTGGAGGTATATTTTGTAACTCTGGTAGGTTTCGTGATCGGTATTATTTTGGCGTATAGAGCTCATTCATTAGTTAATGGGATCAAATGAAGCCGATCACGAACCCAATCAGAATTACACAGTAGACCCCTTGATCGTGATACGTTCACCTATAGTCGTCCGCATTATATGCAGCATATAATAATATCATAACACATATTCTATATACATATACACAAAAGTAGTTAATATGTTGGCACTTGTTCCCTTGGCCAGACAGTTCATTAATGCAACCACTTATAATAACCAATATGGACAACATCTCACTGTTGCCAAAACAGTAATATAGCCTAGTAATATAGCCGTTAGTAAAGCATTTGAGAGCGCTTGCGGCATTGCCCACTTTTAGGACTTCTCCGCATGCATACAAAGAGCGCCTGTGGCTTTGCCCACCTTAAGGACTCCCTTCTGCATTGACAGAAAACATAAAGAGCGCCTACGGCTTTGTCTACATTTCAGACTCCTTTTTGCATATACAGAACGCTTGCAGCTTTGCCCACCTTTCGGGCTCTCTTCCGCTCCCACACTCATTATCGATTAATCGAAGCAACGTAACATTAAGTGTCTCATTATCACTGTCACCAGTAGAATACCTTGCGCGGCCCCATCAACCGCCGTAGATTTATTTTACAATACTACCAGCAATTACTATTCGGTCGTTATCACAACTAAGAATGTCAAAACCCCTCGTCTAAACTGCGCAATGTATATTCCATTGCTGCAACTGATAAACTTGTTAGGAGTGAGGGAACTATTGTCAAGTCTAGCCCCAAAACTTTTGAACGTGGCTTTCCTCAAGGTTCTATTCTGGGTTCTCTTCTCTTTGTTTTATACTGTGCTAAACTTTTAAAGTAATTAAAAACTGTAAATATCATTTTTATGCCAAAGAGGTTTGGTTATATATTTCAGAGTCTCCAGCCTATATTACAACGGCTGTTACTGAACTTAATAATGATCTCAATAGTATCGCGGAATGGTAAAACAAAAATTCTTTACATCTCAGTCGCCTAAAATCCAAATACATAATTCTTGGTACAAATCTACAGGGATACAAATATTAGATAAAAATCCTAACGAAGAAATCTGAGGCTACCGAATAGATATGTTTGAGGAAGTGAAAAATTTGGGTATTATTTTATAATCGTTTAAGATTCCAGAACCATATAATGAAAGTTGTCAGAAATAGCTTTTATCGGCTAAAACTTCTATACAAGTTCCGAAATTTAATCAGTTGTTCCGTATTAATCAGAGAGTCCTTAATCATATCAAAAATTAAATCACGGTAACATCGTATATGAACCGCGGTTGCTTTCTAAGACCAGGCGTTTAATACAACGAGTTCAAAACGAGTGCTGTCAGTTTTGCTGTGATGTTCCCGCACATACACCCTATTTGACAAGGGGAGAACACACCTTCCAAAATGTGAACTGCAAACTTTTGTGGCACTCTATGGGGAGGCTGATGTTCAGCAGTGGCTAGTCCACTAGTTAAAGGCTGAAATGATGATGATGATCAATGCCCAATACGGATCTCGCTGAAAATTACACCTGGCTTGTTTGTTGTTAGATGTTCGATGTGTTAAAACTTAAGGAACCGTAATATCTGTATTCTAAAGTAACTTTCGACATCAAGCAACGACGGGTTGGAACGACATTCCATCTCAGTTACGTAAAATGAATACTCAAATTATAAAAACAAACATTGCTCTAACTCCTTGATAGTATAAGTACAGTATACAATTATTAAATATCCACTCTTATTTCATTTAGCGTTTACAGGATATATTAAACACGTAACTGTTATTTTAAATAATAAATTAAAGCATTATGTGGGTACCAGCAAGCCCGCAACCATTCTACTTCCGGCAGTGGCTGAAAACCAGGGTCCTGTCCCTAAAGTGGACGTTCTATGCACTGAGTTACAGCCTGATTGTATATATATTTTAGCAGAATATATTTATATTTTAGTACTTGTAACTTTTTTCAAAATATGTGAATTTACAAATAAAAGATTTATCATCTTTAAAATTAAAATAATTTTACTGGTGCTCCCGTGACCACCGGTGCTGAAAAGCTCTCGAAACGTCGGGTTATAAATAGTGAAATTAAACGCTACAAAATCCGTAAAATTAGTTTAATTTATATGTGTAGTGTTCGCGTATATAAGAAATGATTTCTTATCTATACATCTATCAATCTATAAACTTTCATTTCTTTACGTAATGTACGGATGGAATGCTAATATTGAAATATTAGGACAAGAAGTATGACTTTACATTTTTGTTTTGATATCGGCAATGGACGACCAAATAATGTAAAAAGAATAAGGTTAATATCGCAGTAGGTGGAAACCCATGGAATGTTTCTAATAACATGAAAATCACTTACTTCATTTCCTTTCGCTACGCTTTACCTACGTACACATACACACATTTTACTACGTACAAACAAATAGAACAATAATCACTTTAACTCACATTTGCACGAGTACGATAACTTTAAACACTGTCACGACTGTTTAACATCACCACGTCCAATCACTAGTGGTCACACTATTATTTGTCACACGACACGATATTTAGACCGGCATTCCGAAAACGATCGGGATTCCGAACGTTTAGGTTAACTTTCGGGTAAAATTAAAAAACGTGCGGAGGGTGTGAGTGCAGTATTGTCCCTGTACATTATTTTTAATACCCAAAATAATTGTTCACCATAAGTGATTTTTTTTTTATTGAAGAAAATTGCTTTTTAAGAAACGACGCCGGGAGTTTAGACATCATAGGAATACCGCAAAGTTTCAGTCGAGCCGAAGAAAATTTTCGTTACAGGCCATGGCTACACTTGTGGTTATATTGTAGCCTATTGCTATAGAATATAGCTAGTGGTAGTGGTTAAGTGACAATACTGTGCAGGTACCAATATTAACATACCGCGTAGTTAATTAGCTAAGATTTTATTAAGTTTCACGGGTTCGCGATTTATTAAGATGAATAAATAAGCTGAATTAAATAAAAACGATTTAAAAAGCGAACATCGATTCAATATTCAGCTCGAGCCTCATTTAGCCTGTCATTTAGCGGCTGTCAATACAGGACGCATTTTAAAAAGTCGCATAATAATCGCAAAAAATTAAGCAGTGTCTGCATTAATAATACTATTATTATTTATTAGGAATAAAAAATTGATAAATCGGCGAGCGTTGAATACTGTTTTAGGTGGTAATAGGTTTTCGCAAATCTCATTTATCTCTACGTACATTTTCGAGTATTCACAAATTGTAACTGTTATCTAATCTGTGGTTGTGTCATGTAAGGGCTCCGGACCGATTTTTTTATAATAGTAGTGTTGAGATAATTAGGCAGTCGGTTTCTAGAATCTTCCGACTAAAATCCATTTTTTACTCACACTAGAAAATTATCTATTAAAAAACGACAACGCACAAGTACCTCATAAAATGTAGATCCAATAGTGGAAGGTTCGGGGGCAAAGGCCAAACATTTGTTTGTGCATGTGTACATGTTTCTTGCTAATAAAGTGCAATGAATTTAGACACGACATTAAACATAGCCGATTTTGTAGGTCCTGTCTTAGTTTCACAGATTTGTAGGTAAAGATTATTTTTATTGGGCCGATTAAGTTTTTGGCGCGAAAGCAGTTTGCCAATCACATTAATATAAAGGTTCCTAACACAAGGTATTACTCGTATCATAGAAACATCATTCCGCAAACATCACACACTGATGGCATATGCAATCTGGAAGGTCGTCATCATCATCATTTCAGCCTCGTCCCCCATAGATTGCTACAAAAGTTTTCAGCTCTCAATTTGGGGGGAATTTTGCCAAAGTTGCCACGGCAACCGCAGTTTATTTATTCTGATGTTCCAGGAAGATGCTGCTGCCCATCTTCTGATTTTAATTTCCCCTCTGTCGACTTTTACAACACACACGGGATAAGATGGGGTAGGTAAATTTTCTTAAGCCGCTGCCACAATCCTTAAGGCGTTATAAACGCGCGACCGTCGCAGAGAGCGGCGCGCAATAGTCAATAATCACACCGCGTACACACGATTACCCGTGTTCCAGGGCGGTTCTCACCGCCCAGAGTTACGGACACACAAGTGGACAGTCCGAATGGACGCCCGCAGCCTCCCTCGGACGGTCATTAGATGACTTAAAATATTTAAGATTTTCGAAATCGCGAAAGCACGCAGCGAACGCAACACAGTCCGAATTTCGAGGTTTTTGTAGGAGTTTTTATTTATTTATTTATGTTTGGGTCAATCAATCTGGCACGCGGGCCCCTGGCCCGCGAGCACAGTAGGCTTAACAGCAATTACATCACCGAAAATATATAAGGCGTTACAAAGTTTGCAGCAGTATATAGAATCTTCCACAATAAACGAGGCTATTTAATGCAAAAATATTTTAAAATTGGATTAGTTCTAATTATTCAGTAATTGATGTATAATAAAAACAGTAACGGGCTGAACACAATGCCTTGTGGCAGACCGAATGGATTAATTTCTAGGCCAGATCTGTAGGTTACTATTTCTTGTTTATTTTGGTAATCTCTACCATTTGTCTCCTAACTTTAAGCCAATCGTTACACATTCCTTTTAGTTCATAAGCCTCACACTTTGTAAGCAGTAAGTCGGTTGAAACATAGTTAAAAGCTTACGTTATGTTACAAAAAACGTCACATCCGGATTTCTTTTGTAAAAGTCCATTTATTTATAAAGAGCATGAATGCTGTCATACTAGTGGAGCTAGTCTCGTTGCTGAGTAGGTTAGGCTAAGGAAAAGGTTAGTAACTCTACCCTCCGGATATGGGACGACGTCTCGTCCTACCAGTAATCTTTACATGTTGTTTATATAGTTCACATCTCAGACACTTTCATAGCGCGGTTAAGGACGTAAGCGCTTTATGTTGAGCTTCACATGTGACGACATAGATGTCGCTATATCACTCGCTATCATTCGCTCTTTTCGGCGGAGCGTTGCAGAAGCGGGACAATCAACGCGGTGTTCGAAACGACGAAGATTGAAAACGACTGAAGACGGCGGTCCGACATAATTAAACAGCTCTTATCATTTTATTTTATTATTTATAACCCGACGTTTCGAGTGCTTTACAGCACCCATGGTCACGGGCGGACTGAGGTGACAGATGGAGCTCAAGGATGGAGGAGAACAAATTAGTTTCATTTAAAAGCTCTTATCATGTTTCTGTAGATCAGGGATTCCCAAAGACCCCCATGGGGTCGACGAGGTCTAAAAATCGACCCCTACTAATTAACACAAGTTCTTATTTGAAACTTTCAAGATACTGTGTAGTAGGAAGTAACATTGTTGTACTTTTAAAAAACTCAACAAGTCGATAAGGGTAAACGAGTTCGTACAAGATGAAAAACTCGGCAATTCAATAAGCGTGGACCAGTTCGTGCAAGATAATGTGCGACAATATGAGCGAACAAGTCTTTCAGGCACGTTTAGGCGGGTGTGATGTGCATGCTTCACTATTAACTTAACATAGAGGTGTAGATTTTCGAATTTTTGACATTAAAATGGCATTTTGTTGCATATTCACTTGAAAGAATATTGTCTAATCTGTCCTGTCTGTTCAAAATGAGTTTCCATAAAAAAAAGTACTGGGTCTATTCATATGAAATTTGCGCAGATAACGGATAACTACTAATAGATCAGAGTACCGGATTTCTATGACGGGAGTCCTGGGTTTGAATCTCAAGTGGAGTCAAAATTTGTGTAAAAACAAATTGGTTATTGGGTTTGTATTGGGTTGGTCTGGTTGTTGTGTGCATGTGTAATTTGTGTCTGAATAACACAGTACAGAAAAAATCGTAGTGAGGATAGGAGAATTTGTTAAAAAAAACTCTTGAATCAATTCAGTCTTTGTTTTGCGGCAATATCTCAAGATACTTCTGCTAGAAGATTTCTGGAGACAGACCATTTTCACTATGATTATTAAATAAAGTTGGGGTCTAGTTCTGTATCAAATTATTGTAGACAGCCACCAGATGTCTCTGTAATCGAACTGGAGCTGATATCAAGGTATTTCATGTTGTTAAAATAAAAAACCATTATATTGATTAATTAACTTTACTTATAAACAAATACATGCTATAGTATTTTCTACACAATTGTAAACAGAGCAAATAATTCCTTACTCCTTCCCACGGTAGTTCTTGAGGTTTACAAGGACCCAAGCAGGGATAGCACACCAGCCAACGAACATCAAAGATGATAGAAAAATCATTTCCTGGAACATAAATAATATTTTTTATTGAAAAAAGTGACAAAAGTAAAAAATTGTTTACCTGATGGTAATTGCTGCAACATCTGCCCATGACAAATGTTGTGTCACACAAAAGACAATTGCATGGCACCAAACTACGTCATGAGGCATCAGTACTTTAGTCTCATTTGCCCAGTAATTACACAAGCTTTGAGAAACTTACCTTGAGACCTAAATACAAGCTATGAGAACCATTCAGACCTACATACAGTAATGTTGTGCAAACATTACTCTTGTTCGACAGTATAACCACTGGCACTGTGGTAGTACACGGTTTTCTGCATAGGAATCCTATCATGAGTAAAATGTGATGAATATACTGCAGAAAGCCAATTGAATGCCACAGAAAGTTATGTTCTCTTGGTCGAGTTTCGATCACGGCAAATACTGTCTGCAGTTACCAACTGCACAGGAGATATTATAGTGCAACAAGTGTACACACAATTACAGGGGTACTCACTTGTCCCAACCTATCTGTGCTCATACTGACTGTGGCAAGAACCTTGACAGTGTAGGACCACATTATCACAGAATTCCTATGTAAAGTAAATTGCAGCTTCATTTTGCATGTTGAGTGAAAATAACTCGAGACACAATTAGTAGCAACCGGTCCTCATCTATGATCACCAAATAGGAATATCATGTCTTGTCAATCAATTTCTTGAATGATTTTTATTATATAGTATAAGGTGTTAGGTAAATAAGGTAACAAGCCGAAAAGGGAGTGAAAGAACCCATCAATGCAAGTGACTTTTAGTATATGATCAAGTCAAATAATTTATTTTGTGAACATAAATTACAGTAAGATGTCAGTTATAATTATAAGTACAATATGTTTACAAATTGCTTGAAATGTTAAAAAATCAGCTGCTTTATACAAAATTACTACTCTAATATATAGACTATATAAAATATACAGTACTATAATATACAGACAACCACTACTCGACCAAAATCTATAGAGCTGATTTTTTTGATTTTGTTACATCATTCACATGTATAAGTAAGTATGTTCCCGCTTGGCATACTGTTTACTAAACACACTGTATATACAAATTCTAACAACTTTGGAAGAGACATCTTCCACAGACAACTGAGGAATCCATTTTATGCAGCCTATATCCCAAGCTATTATCTATAAAGCATGTAACCTAATTCCTTTGCCGTGTATGTACATTAGGGACATTTGTTTTTTCGCCAAACACCGAGATTTATTTAATGAACACTGTCACTACCTGCCAAAAAGAACCAAATTTACTAATCTTTTATATGAACCTACTGCCTGAAAGGTCTTGTACACACGCAAAATACGCGCTAGAAGTGGAATTGCAGAAACCTGCCCATTGCAATCTACAATCTACAAAGGTCTTGCACAGAAGAAATGTTTATAATATATCGGCATTTATTATAATATACAGCAAAATATTGAACAGCAATAAATTTTAAATATTGTTATCTGATTACCTTCTTTGGAACGGTTTATAGTGTTAGGAATTTATGGAATTTAGTAATAAAATTTATCAATGAGGACTAGAAATAAATTGTATAATACATTTGCATGTCTGCTTACAGACTGAGTACAGTGTTTCTACATTTAATATTAAGAACTTTATTTACATGTATTCTGCAAATAAATGATTTCATTTATTGATTCAAAGTCAAAGTCAAAATTTATTTATTCAGTTTAGGCTTGAATATAGCTCTTATGATTGTCAAAATCTACACCGGTTCAAAAATAAGACTTTCTCAGAGAAGATTTGGCAAGAAAATCTGAGGGTCTTTCTTTTTTCAATGCCATATTACATAATGTCCGTTATAAATTAAAATTTAGTAGCCAGAGGTTTTTCTACACATCTCTGTCTTCTATGTAATGATCTATTTTATAATACGCTTTTTCTAATAATGTCTTCTTGACCAGTTTGTTGAATTCAATGTCAGTTTTTTGAGTTACACTTTTAGGAATTTTGTGATAAAATTTTATGGATCATTTTAGAAAAGATTTTCTACTTTTGGCCAACCTAAACACAGAAACCTCTAGTATGTTTAATTAAATATCACTATCATCAAGCTGTTGCAGTCCACCACTGAACATACAAGCATACTTCACTTGCAGTTCACCTTGCTATAAACTAGAATATGAACCAAAACTATAGTTTCCGCATATATTTTAAGAAAACTTAACCTAATAATGCACTATAAAGTTAAAAACAGTTTTCAAATATTGACAACTTTGTTGATGAGAGAATTTAGAAACTTGTTTTCTATGCCATTTAAAATTGAACAGTTGACATGGATGATTAGATTTATTAGATTATAGTGAAAGATGTATCTAACATAGGGCTGCTGTCCCCAAATTTTGAAAACAAAGATTTGAAAGTGGAAATATCAGGATATTTCATTTCATAAACAGGATGCATTATAAGAGCAGTAATAAAAAGTTATATGGACTGACAACAGAGTTAATGAAACTCCATTTATGGCAATAGCCGTTATTAAAAAAGAATATTCAATAATTTAAAAAAATTAAATTAATTAATTATAATATAGAACACATGATGTTAAGAGGAAGCTTGAAAAATCCCCGGATGCTTCTTAAGTGGGGAAACAGGACGATTGGCAACTCTTAATAATATTATTTAACGAAATCATGAGTTTGGAAACATTAAAAATTTGTTTGCAGAAATTCATTTTTCAGTTATTTGTATTACCGTCTTAGGGTTTTAGGGGACTAGAAGTAATACTGAAAATGCAATATTAGGAGATAACCTATTTGAAAATTATGTTATTACGTAATTACAAAATGCGAAAATATCCTTTAAATATTCCGTTGGATCTATTTAATTTTATACATTAATTTTAATTTTAAGAAACTATTTCTAGATCACTATAAATGTTTAATCATTACACAAAAAATAACAATAATCAATACTTACTCCTGTGGTAACCTTATTTCTAGCAGGTACAGCAATCGCGCTCATGTTTCTTTGTTGAGCAACATTTTTGATAATCTGTACGTTATTTTTAACAAGACTCCTGATCGCTAGCATTTTGTATTTATTAAGATTTTAATGTAAAGTTAAAACTGGAAGATGTTCCTACTAAGAGTTTTCAAATTGTCGAATGTCGAATGAAAATTATTGCAGGGATACCATGTACAGTACAGATAAGAAATTAAATGTATGAAATAAAATAGAGCTACCATTTTATAATTAAATATAAAGGCAATGAATAAAAATGGTGTAGTAAATTGATAAAAGATCTCTATTATTTACTTAAATTATGGTCATTAGCATCAGCCAGTGGCAGTGGTCCACAGCGGGACATATTTTCCCAAGGAATACAAGGAACATGAACAATGCGATACGAAGGTTATATGAAGTTTACAACAAAAGAGCATTTATTAACCACTGTGAGACCTTATGAGAACATCTTAAAAAATATTCAAAAACATAAAAGAGTATGCTCTATGGCCAATCCATTATATTAATGCAAGAAAATTATCAAAGCGGTAGATAAAATAAAAACCCGGTCAAGTGCATGTGCATGTGCCACGCGCAGTCTAGCATCAGGTAGTAATATCAGGGAATTCCTTGTGGCGTCCTTGAGATGCCTTTTTCAGTCATTCTAGATTATAATGATAGGTCTTTAAAAAAGTTTCACCCCCCTGCAGTGTAGTGATGCTAACACATAGCTGATGTGAAGCATCGACGCTCTAGGAAGTCTGCAGTCTGTGACCATGTTCTGGATCATCCCAACCATTACATCAGATTTGATAGACCACAAATCCTTGCAAAAGAACACCGATTCCTACCAAGGATGATTCGCGAGGCTATTGAAATTAAAAAACATCCTAATTTCAATAGGGAAGATGGTTGGGTATTACCACCGGCTTGGGATCCTATTATTAATAAAATTAAATCAAAAACCAAGCATACCACTGCAAGGCTTCAAGACACAGTAAGCTCTTTCTGCGTAGATCGGACTACAAATAATAATTAAAAAGCTGAAGGTACTCCGGGTTAACTATGACATCGGGACAACTGTCACCTCAGTCCCCCCGTGACCATGGGTGCTGTAAACCGTCCGAAACGTCGGGTAAAAATAGTTCAAAAATTAAACGCGATAAAATCCGTAAAAAAGTAGTTTTATTTAAATGTGTAATATTCGCGTAAATAAAAGAAAACATTATATATTATTTTAATATTATTATAATATTGTTTTTATATATAATATTATAAAGTAATTAATTTTTATATTATTTATAATATTATTTTAATATTACTTTATTGTCAATGTTTCACGGATTTAATAAATACGGACTAAAATAGATATCTAGTTAAATTAGTCCCTGCGTTTTCAGAGGTAACATTAAGAACGTACCTACACAAAATAAATAAAAAAATCATTCTCTGAAATTAGAATAAACAATAATTGACATTTTGTTTTCGTTTGAAATGATTAACTTACTACAGGCTCACTACACTGCTCCTATTTATTTTAATAACCATATTAAATATAAATTTATTTTTAATGTTGAAACAATCAAATGGAAATAATGGGCGGGACGAGAATTAAACGAAATATTAACATAACTTTTAATGTTTGACGATTGTTCGTCACAAACTTTAAAAGTTATTTTTAAAGTTAAAATTTAAAATATAAGCTATTTCTACTTCGATAAG
This sequence comes from Luehdorfia chinensis, assembly GCA_019845155.1. Classification (NCBI taxonomy): domain Eukaryota; kingdom Metazoa; phylum Arthropoda; class Insecta; order Lepidoptera; family Papilionidae; genus Luehdorfia; species Luehdorfia chinensis. The sequence continues at coordinate 727,536 of JAHVAK010000120.1, forward strand.
ACTCACAGTTATATGCAAAATGTTAGCCGTATAAAAGTGTACCTTTATAAGCCAAGCAATTCTCGTTTACAATTAAAGCAATCAAGACCTAATAAAGATCATGATGTCTTACATTATGAAAACAACAACGCCATCTGTGCCAAAACCGCTAGAATAAACGTATAGAAGAGCCACTAGATCACAGATAAGATATTATAGGAAACTAGATTGCGTCGAAAAAACAAAATTATCGCTTACTCGAATTAAACATTGTCGATTGTAACTAACTAATTAGCTATAACATTTAACAAACATCTCTGTAGTAATTAAGGAAGTTAAAAAAATATATTGATTTAAATTAAATGTTTAACCCGTTAACGATCACCTCGTCTATAAACGGGACAACATAAGACGATGGTAACTGAAGAAGTTATAAAATCACATGGGAAGTTTGAAAAAATATGATCTACTTAAGTACCACCGTACGCAGAGGCAAGCAGTTTTGATATAAATATTGATAACCAGCGCCACCTATTAATTCTAATACTGCAATATTGTCGTTACTGAAATCTCTAAATATTGTGAAAGGGTCTTGCGATAACAAAATACAAATACTACTGCAACAATGTGGGGACATTTTCATGATCTTTTCTAAGGTTCATAAACTTGTATTTATTAGCAGTTTTGCACAACTAACAACATTATCTGAGTCATTCTTTGTGAAATTTATACGACTCAAAGTACATTTTATTTTCACTTCGTTATTTATACTAACTAGCTGATACCCGCGACTTAGTCCGCTCGGATTTAGGTTTTTAAAATTTCCCGTAGGAATTAGTTGATTTTACGGGACTAAAAGTATCCTATGTCCGTTCCCCGGATGCAAGCTATCTCTGTCCCAAATTTTGTCAAGATCGGTTCTGCGGTTGAGCCGTGAAAAGGTAACAAACAGAACAGAAGGACAGAGAGAGTTACTTTCGCATTTATAATATTAGTATCGATATATCCAAAAACAACTATTTAGCTGGAAACAACCGCGCAATAATGCGCAAACGGATCCCTGAATCGAAAAATGGGTTTTACACAGCTACAATATTTTTGAAGGTTCTATAATACGACACCCCCCACCAGGAGATAGACGAGAACACTCTTTATTTTAACACTTTGTCGGAGTGATATAATATCCCGTGGGAACTATTTGATTTTAAGGGATAAAAAGTTCTATTTCCGTCTCCAGGATGCAAGCTATCTCTGATCTGAATTTCGTCAAGATTGGTTCAACTGTTGAGCCCACAGACAGACAGAGGGACAGAGAGAGTTACTCTCCCATTTATAATGTTAGTATGGACATCACTGTACAACTAAACTTTTTCCCGGGCGAAGCCGGGCCGGGTTAGTACAGGATAAATAAAACAACAAAGAATTACGAATTTATTACATATACTTAACCAGAAATATTAACATTAACTTAAAAATACACTCCTTCTTGGAGAAATAAACGCGATGTCCTACATCATAGCACAGAATTGGTCAATTGGGAAGTTATTTGAAAGGCGGTCATGGCAACTATTTTCTTACTGCGATACTTCCATCTGCTGTGGTGCGTCTGCAACAAAAACAACAGTCTTGACTTTTGGTATCAACTTTTTCCCTTTTTCTAAAACGATGCCTCACACGAGGTCTGTATAATGGGTACGTTTTAAAGACCAAAAATTATGTTTTGGTACAAATAGTTTGAGATGGGGTAGAGTCTACTACCCCATCCCATCCCGTGTGTGTTGTAAAAGTCGACAGAAGGAAACTTAAAACCAGAAGATGAGCAGCAGCATCTTCCTGGAACACTTGAATAAACTGCGTGGCAGCCCGCCTGCCACGCGTGGCAACTATGACAAAATCCCGCAATATGAGAGCTACACACTTTTGTGGCCATCTATTGGTGAGGCAGTATTCAGTGATGGAGTAGTGAGAGGCTGAAGTGATAATGATGATCGGCCCAAGCTATAGGACTTGAAACCAGGACCCTTGGCGTAAAAGTAAGGTACTCTAACCATTACGACAAGTGGTCATCAAACTGAAAAGTGGCGATAGTGTTTTCTATCGAATTTCGTTATATCTGTGTATATTTCGGGTTGCGACGTTTTAAATTTGACAGTTTATTATGCTGCAAGTGCTGGTCTTGAATTGAATTAGGGCACTGCCTGTATAATAAACAATCAATATTATACATCAAAACTCCAAATATAGACAGAAATTACAAAATTAAATAAAAACACTACTGGCACTTTTCGAGTTGGCGCCAAAAGTCCTTCCTACGTTAGAGTTGTTACAGAAATAGATGACATGTCTATGTGACGTTTAGAATTATAGATTAAAATACACCAGGTATTAAGAATTGAGTAGAGTACAGATAACGTTCTGTTCTGTCAATGACGTCTCATGAAACATTTCATTGTGATTTTGATTTTATTGTTTTCTGTGATTCCATTCCTCATCACAATTTGCAACTATCCATGGTCTCGAGCATTGCGGGAAACTTAAAAATTTACTTATTAAATATTAATACCAATGTGCGTAAATATTTTTTTTTGAATGTACCGATTACAATTTATTAAAAATTATGAAGTAAAAAAATATCGATACCGACGCGAGCGTATGCAACCACAACACAAGACTACTTTTGCCAGAAAGAGACAACTTACGATATAGTGACCGAAATGAAAGAAAGGGACTTCGGAAAAAAGACATCAACAGGCCCTGAGACTTTGTCGCTTCGTTTACGATAATAAACCATTATAACCTGAACTCTGGTCGTTAAGAATATTACCAAACTGGATCTCTATTTAGGTTTTATGATCGGTTTTATTTTGGCGTTTTAAACCGAAAACTACCAGAGTTACACAATAGACCCCTCAATGGTTTATTTAATTATGAAAATTAAATTTGATGGTACGCGAGTGATCTAGGTTCAATTCTCGGTAAAACTGTTAATTGCAATTTTAAGTGCTGATTTACCACCGGATTTTTACCATATTTTTTAACCGGCATGTCTGAGAAATAATTGGAGCATAGGAGCAGTGTGGTGGAGTCTTTCCGGCTCCAAAACCCTCTTAGAAATGAGAGAAGGTCTGTGCTTAGCAGTGAGACATATATAGGCTGTTAGTTAACTTTTTTTTTGTTAAAAGAAAAGATGGTATTTTCTTGTTTGGTATTGATAATTCTTTGTTACATTCTTGCATGCAATTTCTCTACCGAGCAGAGAAAACTAATAATATTTATTTACCTCCCGCGCCGTCGTCGAACATGAACTCGTCCTGGTACTCCTTCAGGAACTGCTCCGATCTGTGCTCATCCAGGAACAGGGAGTATACTTTCTTCACATCCTCCATGCTGACCTGATGAAACAAGCGTTCCTCTGATATAGTATTATGTAATTCGAGTGGTGTCAGCGTTAACCTTCCACCCGCCACCTAACCTCGCCAGAAAATTTCCTTAAGGGGTAGGCAGGTACCATACCCATAGCCAATTTTTCGCCCCCGCGGGATATGATACGTGACGTGTGGCGAAAGACGTTGCCGCCATCTTGGTACAAGTCCGAACGAGCGAAATAAATATAGTCGATTGAGAGAGATGCCTGAAATGTCATAGCTTTCGTTAGCGGAGCTTCTTGGAAACATGCCATACCTAAAATACAAAGACCCGATACAGGCAACACTTTTTAAGGTCCACACCATTTTGTGTACGTCTGGTACAAACGAGACGTGACGTGACGTGACAGCCACGTCGACACCATTTTGGTACGAATCAAACTATTCTGACCTTCCCTATTGCGTTCCCACGAGCTGTGTAGTGACAGGATTGCATGTTATGGTGTTCGAATAAAGATCCTCTGCAGGAAAGAGGTAGGTGCTATTCTACGGACACCTCACCTCACTCACTTCTACGGAACTCAGCGTTGCGTTGTGATCACGGAAAATCTTTCATTAATACAGTCAAGACTCTTTCCCATATAGGGTTGGCAGAGACCACATCTTCCCATTTAAGATCATCATCATCATTTCAGCCTATCACTAGTCCACTGCTGAACATAACATTTAACGACACCCACGGGATGAGATGGGGTGGTAGACTCTCTTAGGCCGCAACCAACTTAAGATACTGACACACATCTTTCGCTTCTTCTACTTTCATGAGCGTCTTCACATGCCTGATGGTTAGAACGTGAAGATATTAAAGTGGTTTAAACTCACTTCTGATGCTTTCCTCCGCTTGGCAACAAGGGAAGCTGTCGTGATCAGTTGTATGGCATATCGCAGCGACGTCTCAGTCGCCACTCGGGTGAGGACGGTCAGAGCGTCCGCTGACATCTGACAGTCTTCCTCTTCGCATCTGGTGACGTGGTATAATATAAAAACCTTTAGTGGGTAAGCATAGCATCATAAAGATTGTTGTATCACTACAATCGGTCACCGGTGGTAGGTGTGACACAGCATTTGTTATGGGCAGATGTTGCACTTACCATCGGGTGAACGTTTTGCTCGTTTTGTCACCTTATCCAATAAAAAAATTCCTCTATAGTTATAAAGACCTTGTGGCATCGTGGTCAGAATACAAGACATCTATCTATCTATCATCTGGGGGTCCTGGGTTGAAATCCTAGCCTTTTGTTCGGTTCTAGCTGTAATGTGATAATCCTTTTTTATTTTATCAAAGTGACGGAACGAGCAAAACGTTCACCTGATGGTAAGTGGTAACGTCTGCCCATAACAAATGCTGTGTCACCCAGAAAATTACTGTGTGACACCACACTGCGCCCGTCACCCTGGGACATCCGTTCTTTAGTCTCATATGCCCAGTGATTACGCTAGCTCTCAGCGCCCTTCAAACCGAAACACAGTAATGTTTGCACACTACTGCTATGTCCTATGTCCGAACCACTGCATCCTAGCCTACACCCGAGATCTTATTGTACGAGTGTTATAATATGAATTTAGAATGAGTGCCTCTGGGTTTGTATGGACTCTTGGGACTATAATATCTCCTGCGCAGTTGATTACTTCCGACAGAATTCGGAAGTCGTAGCCGTGTTTAAAACATCATCCGAGGATACTGTACCACTACTGACACTACTCGCTTACTGTGGGTAACTTGTACAAAATTGAAAAGAAAGTTTGTGTACCTGATATTAAGAATCTCCTTAAGCTCCTGATGGGAATACGGCGTGGTAGGCACAATGATCATCCTGTCCAGCAGATCCAGAGGTATCCCGTGGGGGCTCTTGTAGTTGGTGCCCCTGATCCGTGTTATGCCTCGGTTTGTGGCCATTATTACAATGGGAGCAGTCTCCGACTCTAAGGCTCGGTTGAGGAATGAAAAGCATTCTATGTCCAGCATGTGGGCCTGGAAGAAGGAATAATAATATAAAATAGGTTAATCTGGGCTAATAAATAGTGTGTAGTTTTTACCTTGGAGAAAGTGATGTGACGAGCAATACCTTCACCTAATGGTAAGTGCAATGTCTGCCCTTAACAAAGGCTGTGTTACCCAGAACATTTGTGTGGTATCACACTGCGCTTGTCACCCTGAGATATCAGATTTTAAGTCTAATACCCCTTGATTACATTAGTTCTCGGTGCCCTTCAGACCGAAACACAGTAATTATGCACACTACTGCTTCGCGGCACAATTACTGGCCCTGCAGTGGTACGTACCTATATGAATCCTACCACATATAATAGTAGTAATGACTGCTATGTTGAATGGGTATACCCTGTAGGAGAATACACATAACAAGGGGGCAGATGACGGGCAGCTACTGAATATAATTTTCAAGTTCTGCTCCTTTTTTATGCTATGTCTGGTTGTTCGTGTGGCCAATAATGGATCCGACTGAAGACCAGTGCTGTGGGGTACCACAGATTATCACTGAGGCCACAGATTTTACTGGTGGTAGGATTTCTATGCAGGAATCCGTCTTACTGGGTACCACCCCAGTTCCAGTTGTTCTGCCGTGAAGAAGTAGTGTGAAAGCATTGCTGTGTTTCAGTTCACTGAGAGCTAGCGTAGTCACTGGGCATATGAGACTTAAGAGCTCACGTCTCCGGTTGACGGGCGCAGTGTGGTGTCACATGGAAGTGTTCTGGGTGACACGGCATTTGTTATGGGTAGACGTTGCACTTACCATCAGGTGAACGTTTTGCTCGTTACGTCACTTTATTAAATTTAAAAAAGAAACTAATTTTACGGATTTTATCGCGTTTAATTTTCCGATGTCATAGTTAACTCTGGGTTAACTATGACATCAGGACATCTGTCACCTCAGTCCCCCCGTGACCATGGGTGCTGTAAAGCACTCGAAACGTCGGGTTATAAATAACAAAATTAAACGCAATAAAATCCTTAAAATTAGTTTCATTTAAATGTGTAGTGTTCGCGTAAATATAAGAAATCATTATAAAAAAGGAAAAAAATGGCGCGATCCTTTTTGACATCACACTAAAATTTTTGTCTTTTATTTTACACTATTTTTGTTTGCTTGTTAATGTTGTGTCAAATAAATAGGTTTCTTTCTTTCTTTCTATTTTTGTAATAATAATAATTTTTAGAGTAGGCTGCAAATATAAAATGTTATTGTGTGTTAGTAATGTGTGCAAACTTAAAGTAATTTTATTGGCTTCACAGACTTCACATTCAGGACAGTCTTATATGTACCATATATACTTTCATAAGCATTGAGTAAAAAGCTTGTATTTTATTATTACAAACAGACACTTCAATTTTACTTATTTGTATAGATTTAATCAAGAAGTTTCTAAGAGCCTGCTACGACGGGTTCAATCTCACTCATCAGTATCTGCTTGCCACCTCACCTCATCAATGAAGAGCACTCCGGGTATCATCTCTGCCTTCCCCTCTTCCCTCCACTCCGCTACTTTGCTATTGATCTGCTCTCGTATCTCCGATTTGATTTCTCCCGTATCACCTGCAATGAGAATTCGACTTTCATATCTTTGATCTGTGCCTGAACATTCTCTGAACACATTTTTTGACAAAAAATTTACTGTGTCCCGTAGAAATGGCCGAGGCGACAAGCTAAAGGTTCCTGTGTTTAGGTTGGCCAAAACTAGAAAATCTTAGTAGATCCAAAAAAAATTAAAAAAACTATGACTCCAAAAACTGATGTAGAATTCAACATACTTGTCAAGAAGACACTATTAGAGAAAGCGTATTATAAAATAGATCATAATATAGAGGACAGAGATGTGTGGAAATAACTCTTACTCTGCACTTGCATGCCTACTGGCTACTATATTTATGATGTAATTTTTATATAATTCATAAATTACATTATGTAATATGGCATTGAAAAAATTAAAGACCACAGAGTTTCTTGCCGGTTCTTCTCTGAGAAAGTCTTATTTTGTGTAGATTTTGACATTCACAAGAGCTTTACACATAATAAATAAATTTTGACTTTGTCTTTGACTTTGCCAGTCCATGGCTCGCTTTGGGCAGTGGCTAAGTGGTTGGCTTCTGCGCGGATTCGATACGCTTGGAATAAATATTTGTTAACCAATAGTATAATAAATTACTTTAAGCCATAAAAAATATTAAATCTAGCAGAATTATTACAAGCTTTTATTTAACTTCATCATCATCATCATTTCAGCCTATCACTTGTCCACTGCTGAACATAGGCCTCCTCCATAGAGTGCCACAAGTTTGTAGCACTCATTTTAGTGGGATTTTGCCTTAGTTGCCACGCTCGTCAGGCGGGTTGGCAACCGCAGTTTATTTATTCAGATGTTCCAGAAAGATGTTGCTGCCCATCTCCTGGTTTTCATTTTCCCTCCCTTTTCGTCGGTTTTTACGACACCCACGGGATAAGATGGGGGTGGAAGATTCTCTTATGCCGCCACCACACAGCAAAGTAAAAATAACTATGCATTTAACTTGTTTAGCTCAAAATTTGAAAGTGAATTTTGAGCCAGTCCTAGTAGCCTGGATAGGCTGAAACTTGGCATTCGTGCATAAACCTGATGACAATGCAATGTTATAGTGTGCTGGACTTGATGCTGCTGCCAGGGCCACCCGCAAACCACTCAACTCCTCAATAGCTTACAGCAGCTGTATAGTGTTTCGGCTTGTTAGATTAGTCTTGGCAAGAACCATAGCCATGGCGACATTTGAAGTCCACTACTGGACATATCGCACCCTTAGTATTACAAGTGCTTAGTACGAAAATCCTTACTTTTGGAAAAACGAGTTTAAAGATTGGGCAACTTCATTATTTTCATTTACCCACTGGGAATGTGTACATAACATTTTTATTTGAAAAGGTAGGCAAAAAATAAATCAAGGTTTAAAATTTACAGTATTTTAGCTCCATAATGGATAATTGACACATTACAAAAATTATAATTTAACTATAAAAAAATTGTGTCAAAAAAACCTCTTTTAAGATAGGCCCCTCTCCTATTAAATTTCTTTACATTATAATGGCATCTTATGAATTAGGCCAATTTCTGTAAAAGACAAGTTACTAGTACTAGTAATTTTGTGCCCATTTATGCAAAAAACTCGAATACCCTAATTTTTTAGTTGTGCCTTTATATTACTAAGGGAGCGATGCCCCACAAATAAAAGCTTGTAACAAAAATATGATTTTACTTCAAAAGCAATTAAAAATAATTTTAACTTTATAAGTAAACCAGCTACGCCGTCAGGTGTAAACGTGCGGAGGATTTAAAATAACGCATGTCAGATATTGTTTACGCTTCCCAGGAAAGGCCAATGTTCAACAGTGGACTTCAAATCTGGAAACGAAGTAAAAGTAATCTGGCTGTATAACACTACCTACTGCTACCAATTTAGTCCTAGATTAAAATAATTGCATTAATATTTGAAGTTCATACCAGAAAATAAAGCCAAGAATCCGTGGGTCCTGGAGTTGATGACGTCGACCTCATGTAGTGTGACTGTGTGCACCACTTCCTTACGCTTCTGGAGCTCCCCTTCTGGACACTGGACGAATCTCGCTTGCTGACCTGAAAATATAAAGGGTAGGTAGAATGCGAAACTCAGAAAGAGATGCATCTGTTTAGGACAAATGAAATATAAACAATAGTTGAAACCCGCGACTACGTCCGCGGGTGATTAAATTTTTTTTTAAATACTGTAGGAACCTTTTTATTTTCCTCATTAAAAACTACCCTCTGTCCGTCCTTCATCTGCCGAATTTCGTCGAGATCGGTTCAACGATTGTGCCGTGAAAAGGTAACAAACAGACAGAGGGACTGAGAGTTGCTTTCACATTTATAATATTAGTATGGACAACTATAATTATTACAGATACAACTAAAATGAGTGAAAATGAGCAATGGTTTATCTGATGGTATGTGCGACGTTCGCCCATAGCAAATGCTGTCACCCAGAACATTTCTGTGTTGCACCACACTACGCTCGTTACCCTGAGACATCAGTTCTCTAGTTTTATATGCCCAGTTACACTAGGTACTTTATTGGTGGTAGGATTCCTATGCAAGACCCCGTCTAAGTAGGTCCCAATGTAAGGAAAGTTTTTTTTTATTCTGTAAAGTGATGAAACGAGCAAAACGTTCACCTGATGGAACGTCTGCTGATAACAAATGCTGTGTCACCCAGAACATTTCTGTGTGACACGTCACTGTGCCCTCTGACACCCTGAGACCTTCTTAAGTCTCATATGCCCAGTGATTACGCTAGCTCACAGTGCCCTCCAAAGCGAAACACAGTAATGTTTGCACACTACTGCTTCACGGCAGAATAACTTGCCCTGGGTTGGTACCTACCTAGATAGGGATACCTACCTACCTAGGGATTATTTTATTATTAGAGTGTAAATTACTGTACATATGGGACTTAAGAACTGATGTCTCGGTGTCACAAGCGCAGTGTGGACAGCATCTGTTATGAATAGACGTTGCAATCACAATCAGGTGTATGAAATGCTTGCCTCGTAATCTATACCAATAAATCAAATTGAAGTGTCTGTTTGTAATAACAAAATAACAGTTTTTTACTCAATGTTTATGAAACTATATACTGTACTTATAAGAACAAAAAACATTTTTTTTATTTTTGTCTGTCTCTTTGTTCCGGCTAATCTCCGATACGGCTGGACCGACTTTGACGGGACTTTCACTGACACATAGCTGATGTTATAATGCTCAACTTAGGCTACTTTAATTTTAGAAAAATAATAAGGGTTCCGCGCAAAAAAATGAATACCCAAAATCCGATTCAAATGGGGCTTTTTTTTCGCGGGTAGTTTTTTCCATAAAAGAAATGGATCTTACATACCTGTAGCGTCGTAATCTCGAGCGCGAGCGAAACTTCTTCCCAATTTATTTATTTTCCCAGTCGCCTTGTCTATAGTTACTACGTCACCGGCTTGCACCTGGAAGTTCGGAAAGAACATAAAAATCTAGATTCGGACGGAAAGAGTGCCTCTTTAAGTTCAATTTCTTAAGTAGAATTTAATAATTGAAAGAAAAATAAGACGACGCAACGGTCACATGTCGAATTATCCAACACACCAACCTAATGAGCCATTGGTTCAGGATTCAATAAAATAATATAATTCAAAAAAAATACTGGTGGTAGGAGTCCTATGCAGGAATCCCTTTAGGTAGGTACCACCCCAGGGCCAGTTATTCTGCTGTAAAGCAGTAGTGTGCAAGAATTACTGTGTTTCGGTCTGAAGGGCTCTGAGAGCTAGTGTAATCACTGGGCATATGACACTTAAGAACTAATGTCTCAGGGTGACAGGCGTCGCACAGAAATGGTCTGGGCGACAGAGCATCTGTTATGGGCAGACGTTGCATTTACCATCAGGTGAACGTTTTGCTCGTTTCGTCACTTTGGCAAATAATAAAATATAATATAATACACTAGTCTGGTGTACTGGCCCCGTGGTTTAACCCACGTAAAATAAGTCGACCACACGACTGCGCTGCACGGCATTGCACCTCGCCGACCTGTAGGGCTATTGCGTATCCAAAGTGATAATCACTTATAAAAGTGTTGAAGGAATATCTGTTCAATAACTGTCTGCATACTGGCTATGATTAACAAAAAGGACGTCATATGAACAATAATCGTCATTTTCGTTAACCATTACCATTATGAAAACAATTATCTGATGATGTTCACAGTTCTGCTCTTCTCGGCAATGCTCAGTTCTCATCGAGCGTCTTCATCATCGTTTCTTTGCCTAGAACATTCCTGAATAAACGGGCAACGCAACAATAATTCGTTCCTTTGTTCCCGTGAATGATACAACAAGTTATTATATATATGTATAACAACGGCGTATAATTTCTCCATTGTAGCATTCACCCTTCCTAATAATCCGCTTACGCGGTACCCAAGCCCGGGAGGTAGCAGTTAGCCCCCCCGCGATGAATTCTCGGGCAAGGAGGTCATCCTCGAGGCCCGTACCTGCGCGGCACCTTTCACGGAGCCGCTGCAGATGAACAGGAGGAGGAACAATAATTTCTCAAATCTGATTAGAATTTACGGAGATTAGCGCGTTTATATATATCGCTGTGTGGTGGCGGCTTAAGAGAATCTACCACCCCATCTCATCCCGTGGGTGTCGTTAAAGTAGACGGAGGAAAAATAAAAGCCAGGATATAGGCGGTGGCACCTTCCTGGATAATCTGAATAAATAAACTGCGGTTCCGAACCCGCCTGCCAAGCGCGGTAACTATGGCAAAATCATCTTAAAATAAAGGCTACAAACCTATGTGGCAATCTATAGGGCAGGCCTATGTTTAGCCTAGGACTAATGATAGGCTGAAATGATGATGATAATGACATACAAACTCACCAGTTATTTTGTTAATTATTGTTCTATTTTCGACGATCGCGTGGCAGAGTGGCCTGCTCTTGAGTCGTGGGTCCCGGATTCAAACTCTGAAGATTTTTTATTTGATAAAGTGACGAAACGAGCAAAACGTTCACCTGATGATAAGTATGCCCATAAAAAATGCTGTGTCACTAAGAAAATATGTGACACCACACTGCGCCCGTCACCATGAGTTCTTCAGTATCATATGACTATGCTTGCTCTCAGTGCCCTTCAAACCAAAACAGAGTAATGAACAGCTTTATTACAGTAGTAAGAATTTATCTAATAATACCTTTTCCTTCAGCAGCGAGTCGATCATCTTGGTTCCCATATCATAATTGGTCTCCATGTCCGTCGTTTTCAAAGTCAACCGTCCCACGCGAGCGCCACCCGTCCCAGCCGCTCTCTCTATCACAACTTCTACAACTTCTCCCTCTATTATCTCTGATTCTTCTCTGAAAAGAAGTTTCTGCTGTTATCTGTTATATATATGTAAGAAAGTAAGAAAAGAACATATTATATAGGCACACCGCAAAGAGACTACACTACACACGCCCACACACTCACACACTCACGCACGGAAGCACGCACGCACGCATTATCTTTCTTTTTCTCTCTCTCTCTCACTCACAAACACACACTAATAAATGCATAAACAAAAACCAATTATAAAACAATAAACACTTAAAAAAATAACTTAAACAAAATATTAGAGAAGTCCCCGATACGATACAGATATTTATAAAAAGATATCGGCGATATCGATACCGATACAGTTAGTGAATTTCACAGAATGTGTTGTGAAAGAATGCATGTTATTTACATTTTATTTAATCAATTGAAAATATTTAAAAAATATAGCAGATTAAAAATTACATCTAGTACCTAAACACTGGTGGTAGGATTCCTATGCAGGAATCCGTCCAGGTAGGTACCACCCCAGGACCAGTTATTCCCCCGTGAAGCAGTAGTGTGACAACATTACTGTGTTTCGGTTTGAAGGGCACTGAGAGCTAGCGTAATTATTGGGGATATGAGACTTAAGAACTAATGTCTCAGGGCGACGGGGGCATTGTGGTGTCACACAGAAATGTTTTGGGTGACACAACATTTGTTATGGGCAGACGTTGCACTTACTATCAGGTGAACATTTTACTGGTTTCGTCACTTTATTGAATAAAAATAAAACAGTACCTAATCTTCAGAAGTTCATAAATTTCTGAATAACTTTTTTAGTAATGGAGTACCGCGGGACCATGTTATAATATGAGCAAAGTTTTTTCAACAAACATTGATAATTTCACTTTGGTGTTGGTGTTTAGGCATGTTTGATAAAAGTAAAGTTTCAGCTTATAAATGTCCCACTACTGAGCACAGGCCTCCTCTCATTTCTGAGAGGGTTTTGGAGCTAGGAAGAATCCGCCACGCTGCTCCAATGCGGGTTGGCGGACTTCACATGTCTTCGAAATATTTTTTATTCCTCAGACATGCAGGTTTCCTCACGATGTTTTCCTTCACCGCCGAGCACGTGGTAAATCGGCACTTAAAATTGCAATTAACAATTTTAGTGGTGCCGGCACCGGGAATCGAACCCAGGTCACTCGCGTACTATGAAATTTAAAGCGAGCGCCTAGCCCCTGAGCTACCACGGCTCATGTTTGATATGTAATAACTTTTTTATAGGAGATAGTGAGCAAAACATTCCGATGGTAAATGTAACGTCTTCAGATTTGCTAAAGGCAGCTGTGTCGCCCAGAACATTTATGTATGGCACCACACTGCGTTCGTCCCCATGAGACATCAGTTGTTAAGAAGTCTCATATGCCCACAAATTACACAAGCTCTCAGTATCCTTCGGACCCAAAAAAAAGTAATGTTTGTACACTACTATTTTATGCTGCATCCACCTAAACGGATTCCTACGATACGGAATTTCCACACATTTTCTTTAAAATACAAACATATTGCTTTTGCATTATCAAATGCGGATAACACAAAATGATTTCATATAACAAATAAATAAAATTGAAGTTGTTTGTTTGTAATAACAAAATAACAGCTTTTTACTCAATGTTTATAAAAGTATATACGGTACTTGTAAGAAAAAAAAAAATTTCAAAGTTGTTGTCTCACTGTTTGTTCCGGCTAATCGCCGAAACGGCTATACGCCGAAACGGCTTGGCCGATTTTGTCGGGACTTTCACTAACAGATAGCTGATATTATAGCGGGTAACTTAATATACTTTAATTTTAGAAAAATAATTAGGGTATCGTTCAAAAAAAGTACTTATACCATCGATCGGAGTTGGCTACCAGCTAGAAAAATATACTGTGGGCCATTTACAGGCTGTTACTTTACTTTTACATACAATTATGTAATTGTATATACTGCAATGAGGGGTTAGAGAGCTCAGTCTTCATAACACATTATAATCTAGCTAGGAGGACAGAATCTCTAACTATGCTTTTGCAGTTACTGGTTGTAGGATTCATATGTAGGAATCCGTCTAGGTAGGTACCATTGCATGGCCAGTTATTCTGCCATGAAGCAGTTTTGTGCAAACATTCTAACAGTGAAAGGCACTGAGAGCTAGTGTAATCACTGGGCATATGAGGCATACGAACTGACGTCTCAGGAGCAGTGTGTTGCCACTCAGAAATATTCTGACTGTCATAGCACTGTTAAGGATGTTGCATTTACCATCAGGTGAATGTTTTGCTCGCCTCCTCACATTCTCCAGTAAAAAAATATACAGCAACAGTAAATAATTTTTCTAGTAATATTTTCCTAAAAATCCTTACTAGTAATTATTGTTATTACTTACTTGATCCTGATGCCAATTGATTTTCTGATAGCTTGCGTAAGCGCCTCTGTCTTACTCATTTCAAGGGAGTATATCTCGGAACCTGAAGCAAATTAATAGGTTTTAACATTACCATCAATAAAGTCTACTGCTGAACATAGGCCCCATTCATAGACTGCTGCAAAGACCCAGGGCCACGAGCATACAATGTCTTCTCGTTAATCTAAGTAGGCTCAGAGATAAAAATTATTGCTATAATATTTAAAAATTACTACTATACAATCAGATGATTATTGTTTTCACTATGAAATTATCATTGAGAGTGATTTTTGTAACAGATGTTATTATTGCTAATTCGGTTTTAATACAGTTAATATAATAAGGCGTTACTTTGTGGCAATCCAATATAATGAAGGAAAGGAATTGATTTTGCTTGCGGATCTTAACAAATTAACTCCGACTCCTTCATTAATTGGATTTTGTTATTCATTGTGATTATTTACGTGAATTAGTCACGTACAAAATCTGCGCAAATTCATACAAATGAAGAATAGAACATTGAGTGAATAGATAGATAAAGTATGAAAAAAATATATATGATTTTTGAATCTAGCTCCAGTGGCGTAGCAATAGGGTGGCAGGGCATGCAATATGCTATGGGCCCCCGGGCGAAGGGGGCGTCTGGCTAGTTGTTACAACTTAGCTCGATAGCTAGCTCGATAGATAGTTCGATATTATTCAATTGCTAGAAATTTGAGATTGTTGACTTTGTCAATAATGCTTTTGCTGAAAAGAAAGACCCAAATTTATTTACCCCGTAACAACACCCGCGTAAAAAGCCTCAATTCCATTTTGTAGCGCGGAACCCTAATTATTTTTCTAATCAGCTATCTGTCAGTAAAAGTACCGCCGAAATCGGAAGATCAGCCTGAATAAACCGACAGACAAAAATTGTAAAAATAGTTTTGTTCCTTTATGTACTATTAATATTTTTATAAGCATTGAGTAAAAAGCTGTTTATTTGTATTTTGTTATCACAAACAGAAAATATATAAATTTTATTTATTTGTACAAATTAATTGAATTTTTTTACTAGAAATGAAACTGTTTGAATCCAATTCACTCTTTAAATTAAGAGTTACTAGAACATCCAATAAATATGTGGACAATAATTATAGCATTGGTACTTACATACTTTACTAAAATATGAAACATAGATTTATTAAAAATAAACTACAATGTTGGTTGAGCTGCGATTGCTGATTGTGAGCCGCATTGAGAGAGAGTTCAATGGGCCTCTACAGTATAGTACGCCACTGTGTAGCTATTACCCATTTATTGTAGGGTTGTTTTACATAGAATCTCACAACCTATAAGGTTGTCAAGCTATCTGAACGGCCTTCACTTCTTCTCTTCTCTCCACTTAAATTTCTGATCCTTTAGATTTAGTCTGTTAGATGCTTCTGTTTTTCTGTGTTGTTTAACAGATACAAATGGATATGTATTACGTACCTGCCATACTTGTAAATGGAGTGTCAGGACCTAATGCCTGTGCTAGGCCCATAGCAATGGCTGTTTTACCAGTTCCTGGCTGTCCCGCTAGAAGCACAGCCCTGCCTGCAATTTTGCCTGGAAAGGAAAATATAAAAATTAAGAAGACAAGTATCGGTAATAGTGCCTTGACATCAGGTTTTCTCTTGTATTGTCATCCAGATCACTGTTAGTTATATGTACGCCATACAAATTTTGATCCTGTGTGGGAATCAAATCCACAACCCACAGAAGACAATCGCTTATCTACTGCGCCAACTATACAATTTGTTAAGAATATGTTGGCTACTGGGTGATCAGTTTGTCTTACAGTATATAAATGTTGTAAGTTGAGATGTTATTGTTGCCATATGAGCCAAAGGTCACTCAGTGGGCTAAGGAGAGGGTGATACTTGTAGTTTCTCTAGCCTACCTCCAATCTTATCGTATTACGGTTACATTGAGCATGGGTATGGTGTGACGAGTGAGTACACCTGTTTCTGTTCACCTGTGCCAATATAATATCTCCTGTGCAATTGATAGCTTACAACAGTATTTGGTAGTTGTCACCATGGTCGAAAATCGGCCAGAAGGACATCATCACATGATAAAATAAAATAAAAAGGGAAGAAGGGTCATCCATTAAGACCTATTGCCAAGAAGAATAATCAGTACAGTAATATAATAAACTAGAAAAGAGTGTTTTGTTTAGCACAAGTCTTAGGTAGTAAATTTACGGGTGGTAGGATTCCTATGCAGGAATCAGTCTATCTAGGTACCACCCAGATAAGTTATTCTGCTGTAAAGCACCAGTGTGCAAAGATTACTGTTTCAGTCTGAAGGGCACTGATAGGTAGTGTAACCACAGGGCATATGAGACTTAAGAACTTATGTCTTAAGGTGAAAGGAGCAGTGTGGTGACACACAGAAATATTGGAGGTCACACAGAATTTGATAGGCAGGTGTTGCATTTACCATCAGGTGGACGTTTTGCAAGTCAAGTCACTATGTAAGTTTACGTAAAGTAATTAAACACGAGCAATTTGTCGGTCATTTTATACATCTTATACTCAACGAATACTTGGCTAAAATAGTTTAATAATCTGTAATCTTTCCATATTAGTAATGGAAACACAATTTATTAGATCATACTCTGTAATTTATAACATCTACGCATTTATTTTCAATGTTCGCAATTCTAACCTATAAATTGCCGGTAACCATAGTAACAGTAATGTTTTTTCAATAGTACCTTCTCGAATCATCTGCAGAATGACCCCAGCGGCTTTCCTCGCCATCTTCTGGCCCACCATGCCCTGGGAAACAGCTCTCGGCTCCAAGGAATCATCGAGACCAAGCCCTCTGATATGAGAATGTGCGCCAATTCTT
The DNA here is from genome assembly GCA_019845155.1 of Luehdorfia chinensis. Lineage (NCBI taxonomy): Eukaryota > Metazoa > Arthropoda > Insecta > Lepidoptera > Papilionidae > Luehdorfia > Luehdorfia chinensis. The sequence goes on from JAHVAK010000120.1 coordinate 745,128, forward strand.
TCTATGCGCGTTATAGAGCGCACCTCTTGAACTTGCGCTGCTGCTATGGACTAAAATAATAATTTACTAATTAAACGCATATAGGACATTTATCATTTCTCAAGTTTATGCAAACAATATGAATTGAAAGAGGTTAGAGAGGAGGACGACAAAAACAGCATTTTTACTGATATTTAATTGCAGTATTTCATTATTGGGCATAAAATACTTACAGCCATTTTTATATATTCAATTCGTGTTGCAGAACACTATTAGAATAAAATAAAATCAGTTTTTTTTTCCACAATTGAAATTATTTTATCCACAACGGGAAGATACTAATCAAAACCAAACAGATGCAAGAGCACAGACTATAAAGACCAAAAGAGTAATTTAAACAATGACGTTTGAAATTGTGTTCGGAAATTGTTAAAAGTACATACACCGTTCTTAAACTACATTTAACACGAAACATACCGACATTTAATATATTTCTATAGTATAGTGTTTTAGACGATAAAGAAATTAAACATCATTAGTCCATAACGGATAGCCTACTAGATAATAAAGAGGTAATTTTTGCGAACCTGTACAGTTTAAAAAAAAATTAAATAAGTATTTGTATGTAAAAAATCTATGTTGAATTAAAAATATTCTATTCTATTTTATAGGAACGCTCAAACAAAGCGAACGAAGGGAAAAGCTGGAAATATTTCAGAGCAGAAAAGCTCAGAAATATGGCATAATAATCTTTACAGATATTAATAATTATTTTATCAAAAAACCCAGTTCCACGCAATAGCTACAAATATTCCATCCAATCATCAGAACTTGACCAAATTTATATGCAACTACTCCTAAGGTTTTTATTTTCTAAGGAAAAAGGCTAATCCAAATCGGGCTACATGGTAAAGAAATACTGGTGGTAGGATTCCTATGCAGGAATCCGTCTAGGTAGGTACCACCCCAGGGCCAGTTATTCTGCCGTAAAGCAGTAGTGTGCATGCGTTACTATGTTTCGGTTTGAAGGGCACTGTGAGCTAGCGTAATCACTGGAAATTTGAGACTTAACAACTGATGTCTCAGGGTGACGGGCGCAGTGTGGTGTCTCTCACAAATATTCTGGGTGACACAGCATTTGTTGTGGGCGGATGTTGCACTTACCATCAGGTGAACGTTTTGCTCGTTTCGTCACTTTATACAATAAAAATAAAAAAAATAATATAGTTGAATATACTTAATAAAAGATTCCGATCAATTAAGAACCTTCTCCATTATTTGAAATCTGTAAAAAAGAGCACCTTCAACTTTTTGTGTTGGTTCAGAGTTGTGGATGGTCGTAAAAGCTTGGTGAATAATATTGCTAACCTAGATCGAATGTCTGATCTGGGAAGGACGTATCCTCTTATCAGTAATGTTTAGATATTTTACATACGAGTAATTCCGCATTTCAGAAACTTTAATAGTACTTTAATGATGAACTTATGAGATAGGTATTTCTAGAGGATGTCATGTTGCGACATAGAAGTCGCTATAAAAGTATGTAACGGTGGGCATCATACAGCTACGCATTGTCGTTGTAAAAGAAAGTATTATAAAAAAGCTCTCTCAGGGGCTCGCCTTAAATTACATTGCACGCGAGTAACCCGAGTTCGATTCCCGGTGCCTATTTTTAGATTTACTACGTGCTCGGCGGTGAAGGAAAACATCAAGAGGAAACCTGCATGTCTGAGGAATAAAAATATTCAGTGGAGCAGCGTGGCGGAATGTTCCCAGTTTAAGAGTATAAGAACGAATCTACACTAGCTCGTGGCCTAGTGGTTAGCGTTTATGACTTCTACACTTCGGGCCCTGGGTCTGAATCCCAGCCGGGCCAAACATTTGAGCAAGATCAGTTATCGTTGGTTTTCGGGTCTGATTGCGTTGTGTATGTGGTGAAATGTATGTCTTTAAAACGCACCCATGATACAGGAGAAATCCTAGTGAGAAGCATAATTTTTATCTCTGTTTTCTCACATTAAGAAACTAACTGCGCATCTAAATATGGCAATCGGTAGTCCGTATGTCCTAAAGGTATATAAATAAGCTTTCATACATCTGTGCTTTGAAAGAATTAATTTATTTAGTGATCAATAGATTAAAGGTTTTGTAACATAACAGTGAAATATATTGATATGAAATACTGAGTTCTTTTTATTTCTTCTACATCTTAATCTATCCCATCCTGGATCCAATCAGGCTTCTGAAAGACTAAATTGTGGGCAAATATTTCATAATTAATTTAACTCTACAATTGCAAAACATTACCAAACGAGCAGTAACTCGATTCTCGAGCAGTGTCGTGCATGTCGACTAACCGCCCTTTTCAATAACCTATCTATCAGTCGTTTCAGTTACTAAAGGTACACAAGTTTATCCTTTTGTCCTTACTTCGTTTTCAATAACCTAGCGACGGATAGAATTTCCTGTCGAATTTAGCTACGAGTATGTTTCGTCGGGCGAACGGAAAGCCTACTAGATAATACAGAGGAAATTTTTGCGAACCAGTGCAGTTTGAAAACAATTAAATTCAATAAATATTTGTATGTAAAAGATCTATGTTGAATAAAAATTATTCTATTCTATTCTATTCTACAGGAACGCTCAAAGCGAACAAAGCGAACGAAGGGAAAAGTTGGAAATATTTCAGAGCAGAAAAGCTCAGAAATATGGCGTAATAATCTTTACAGATATTAATAATTATTTTATCAAAAAACCCAGTTCCACGCAATAGCTCCAAATATTCCATCCCATCATCAGAACTCTACCAAATTTATATGCAACTACTCCTAACGTTTTTATTTTCTAAGGAAAAAGACTAATCGAAATCGGGCTACATGGTAAAGAATTATACGAGTAGCTGTATATACTTAATAAAAGATTCCGATCAATTAAGAACCTTCGCCATTATTTGAAATCTGTAAAAAAGAGCGCCTTCAACTTTTTGTGTTGGTTCAGAGTTGTGGATGGTCGTAAAAGCTTGGTGAATAATATTGCTAACCTAGATCGAATGTCTGATCTGGGAAGGACGTATCCTCTTACCAGTAATGTTTAGATATTTTACATACGAGTAATTCCGCATTTCAGAAACTTTAATAGTACTTTAATGATGAACTTATGAGATAGGTATTTCTAGAGGATGTCATGTTGCGACATAGAAGTCGCTATAAAAGTATGTAACGGTGGGCATCATACAGCTACGCATTGTCGTTGTAAAAGAAAGTATTATAAAAAAGCTCTCTCAGGGGCTCGCCTTAAATTACATTGCACGCGAGTAACCCGAGTTCGATTCCCGGTGCCTATTTTTAGATTTACTACGTGCTCGGCGGTGAAGGAAAACATCAAGAGGAAACCTGCATGTCTGAGGAATAAAAATATTCAGTGGAGCAACGTGGCGGAATGTTCCCAGTTTAAGAGTATAAGAACGAATCTACACTAGCTCGTGGCCTAGTGGTTAGCGTTTATGACTTCTACACTTCGGGCCCTGGGTCTGAATCCCAGCCGGGTCAAACATTTGAGCAAGATCAGTTATCGTTGGTTTTCGGGTCTGATTGCGTTGTGTATGTGGTGAAATGTATGTCTTTAAAACGCACCCATGATACAGGAGAAATCCTAGTGAGAAGCATAATTTTTATTTATTTATTTATTTAAGCTTTTATGCACATGTGGTACATATGGCGGACTTAATGCCTAAAGGCATTCTTACCAGTCAACCATAAGGCAAAGCAGAGAAAAACATAATATGATAGGCGGTGCAGCGAACAATAACTGAGTAAAAAATAATTTATTATCTTTAAATATAAATACATAAACTATAAAATATATACATAATTATACCAATACATATACACAGATATACATATATATATATATATATATAAATATATACACATACATACATACATTATAAGTAAAAACACATACACACGAATAATAGAGAGAAATAGAATTCATACTTGCAGCGAATTTTTAAAATATTCCCGTACTTTAATTTTGAACGCAAACTTGTTGCGAGCTTTTTTAAAATCAAGAGGTATATCGTTTATCTCTGTTTTCTCACATTAAGAAACTAACTGCGCATCTAAATATGGTAATCGGTAGTCCGTATGTCCTAAAGGTATATAAATAAGCTTTCATACATCTGTGCTTTGAAAGAATTAATTTATTTAGTGATCAATAGATTAAAGGTTTTGTAACATAACAGTGAAATATATTGATATGAAATACTGAGTTCTTTTTATTTCTTCTACATCTTAATCTATCCCATCCTGGATCCAATCAGGCTTCTGAAAGACTAAATTGTGGGCAAATATTTCATAATTAATTTAACTCTACAATTGCAAAACATTACCAAACGAGCAGTAACTCGATTCTCGAGCAGTGTCGTGCATGTCGACTAACCGCCCTTTTCAATAACCTATCTATCAGTCGTTTCAGTTACTAAAGGTACACAAGTTTATCCTTTTGTCCTTACTTCGTTTTCAATAACCTAGCGACGGATAGAATTTCCTGTCGAATTTAGCTACGAGTATGTTTCGTCGGGCGAACGGAAAGCCTACTAGATAATACAGAGGAAATTTTTGCGAACCAGTGCAGTTTGAAAACAATTAAATTCAATAAATATTTGTATGTAAAAGATCTATGATGAATAAAAATTATTCTATTCTATTCTATTCTATTCTACAGGAACGCTCAAAGCGAACAAAGCGAACGAAGGGAAAAGTTGGAAATATTTCAGAGCAGTCGTAAAAGCTTGGTGAATAATATTGCTAACCTAGATCGAATGTCTGATCTGGGAAGGACGTATCCTCTTATCAGTAATGTTTAGATATTTTACATACGAGTAATTCCGCATTTCAGAAACTTTAATAGTACTTTAATGATGAACTTATGAGATAGGTATTTCTAGAGGATGTCATGTTGCGACATAGAAGTCGCTATAAAAGTATGTAACGGTGGGCATCATACAGCTACGCATTGTCGTTGTAAAAGAAAGTATTATAAAAAAGCTCTCTCAGGGGCTCGCCTTAAATTACATTGCACGCGAGTAACCCGAGTTCGATTCCCGGTGCCTATTTTTAGATTTACTACGTGCTCGGCGGTGAAGGAAAACATCAAGAGGAAACCTGCATGTCTGAGGAATAAAAATATTCAGTGGAGCAGCGTGGCGGAATGTTCCCAGTTTAAGAGTATAAGAACGAATCTACACTAGCTCGTGGCCTAGTGGTTAGCGTTTATGACTTCTACACTTCGGGCCCTGGGTCTGAATCCCAGCCGGGCCAAACATTTGAGCAAGATCAGTTATCGTTGGTTTTCGGGTCTGATTGCGTTGTGTATGTGGTGAAATGTATGTCTTTAAAACGCACCCATGATACAGGAGAAATCCTAGTGAGAAGCATAATTTTTATCTCTGTTTTCTCACATTAAGAAACTAACTGCGCATCTAAATATGGCAATCGGTAGTCCGTATGTCCTAAAGGTATATAAATAAGCTTTCATACATCTGTGCTTTGAAAGAATTAATTTATTTAGTGATCAATAGATTAAAGGTTTTGTAACATAACAGTGAAATATATTGATATGAAATACTGAGTTCTTTTTATTTCTTCTACATCTTAATCTATCCCATCCTGGATCCAATCAGGCTTCTGAAAGACTAAATTGTGGGCAAATATTTCATAATTAATTTAACTCTACAATTGCAAAACATTACCAAACGAGCAGTAACTCGATTCTCGAGCAGTGTCGTGCATGTCGACTAACCGCCCTTTTCAATAACCTATCTATCAGTCGTTTCAGTTACTAAAGGTACACAAGTTTATCCTTTTGTCCTTACTTCGTTTTCAATAACCTAGCGACGGATAGAATTTCCTGTCGAATTTAGCTACGAGTATGTTTCGTCGGGCGAACGGAAAGCCTACTAGATAATACAGAGGAAATTTTTGCGAACCAGTGCAGTTTGAAAACAATGAAATTCAATAAATATTTGTATGTAAAAGATCTATGTTGAATAAAAATTATTCTATTCTATTCTATTCTATTCTACAGGAACGCTCAAAGCGAACAAAGCGAACGAAGGGAAAAGTTGGAAATATTTCAGAGCAGTCGTAAAAGCTTGGTGAATAATATTGCTAACCTAGATCGAATGTCTGATCTGGGAAGGACGTATCCTCTTATCAGTAATGTTTAGATATTTTACATACGAGTAATTCCGCATTTCAGAAACTTTAATAGTACTTTAATGATGAACTTATGAGATAGGTATTTCTAGAGGATGTCATGTTGCGACATAGAAGTCGCTATAAAAGTATGTAACGGTGGGCATCATACAGCTACGCATTGTCGTTGTAAAAGAAAGTATTATAAAAAAGCTCTCTCAGGGGCTCGCCTTAAATTACATTGCACGCGAGTAACCCGAGTTCGATTCCCGGTGCCTATTTTTAGATTTACTACGTGCTCGGCGGTGAAGGAAAACATCAAGAGGAAACCTGCATGTCTGAGGAATAAAAATATTCAGTGGAGCAGCGTGGCGGAATGTTCCCAGTTTAAGAGTATAAGAACGAATCTACACTAGCTCGTGGCCTAGTGGTTAGCGTTTATGACTTCTACACTTCGGGCCCTGGGTCTGAATCCCAGCCGGGCCAAACATTTGAGCAAGATCAGTTATCGTTGGTTTTCGGGTCTGATTGCGTTGTGTATGTGGTGAAATGTATGTCTTTAAAACGCACCCATGATACAGGAGAAATCCTAGTGAGAAGCATAATTTTTATCTCTGTTTTCTCACATTAAGAAACTAACTGCGCATCTAAATATGGCAATCGGTAGTCCGTATGTCCTAAAGGTATATAAATAAGCTTTCATACATCTGTGCTTTGAAAGAATTAATTTATTTAGTGATCAATAGATTAAAGGTTTTGTAACATAACAGTGAAATATATTGATATGAAATACTGAGTTCTTTTTATTTCTTCTACATCTTAATCTATCCCATCCTGGATCCAATCAGGCTTCTGAAAGACTAAATTGTGGGCAAATATTTCATAATTAATTTAACTCTACAATTGCAAAACATTACCAAACGAGCAGTAACTCGATTCTCGAGCAGTGTCGTGCATGTCGACTAACCGCCCTTTTCAATAACCTATCTATCAGTCGTTTCAGTTACTAAAGGTACACAAGTTTATCCTTTTGTCCTTACTTCGTTTTCAATAACCTAGCGACGGATAGAATTTCCTGTCGAATTTAGCTACGAGTATGTTTCGTCGGGCGAACGGAAAGCCTACTAGATAATACAGAGGAAATTTTTGCGAACCAGTGCAGTTTGAAAACAATTAAATTCAATAAATATTTGTATGTAAAAGATCTATGTTGAATAAAAATTATTCTATTCTATTCTATTCTACAGGAACGCTCAAAGCGAACAAAGCGAACGAAGGGAAAAGTTGGAAATATTTCAGAGCAGAAAAGCTCAGAAATATGGCGTAATAATCTTTACAGATATTAATAATTATTTTATCAAAAAACCCAGTTCCACGCAATAGCTCCAAATATTCCATCCCATCATCAGAACTCTACCAAATTTATATGCAACTACTCCTAACGTTTTTATTTTCTAAGGAAAAAGACTAATCGAAATCGGGCTACATGGTAAAGAATTATACGAGTAGCTGTATATACTTAATAAAAGATTCCGATCAATTAAGAACCTTCGCCATTATTTGAAATCTGTAAAAAAGAGCGCCTTCAACTTTTTGTGTTGGTTCAGAGTTGTGGATGGTCGTAAAAGCTTGGTGAATAATATTGCTAACCTAGATCGAATGTCTGATCTGGGAAGGACGTATCCTCTTACCAGTAATGTTTAGATATTTTACATACGAGTAATTCCGCATTTCAGAAACTTTAATAGTACTTTAATGATGAACTTATGAGATAGGTATTTCTAGAGGATGTCATGTTGCGACATAGAAGTCGCTATAAAAGTATGTAACGGTGGGCATCATACAGCTACGCATTGTCGTTGTAAAAGAAAGTATTATAAAAAAGCTCTCTCAGGGGCTCGCCTTAAATTACATTGCACGCGAGTAACCCGAGTTCGATTCCCGGTGCCTATTTTTAGATTTACTACGTGCTCGGCGGTGAAGGAAAACATCAAGAGGAAACCTGCATGTCTGAGGAATAAAAATATTCAGTGGAGCAACGTGGCGGAATGTTCCCAGTTTAAGAGTATAAGAACGAATCTACACTAGCTCGTGGCCTAGTGGTTAGCGTTTATGACTTCTACACTTCGGGCCCTGGGTCTGAATCCCAGCCGGGCCAAACATTTGAGCAAGATCAGTTATCGTTGGTTTTCGGGTCTGATTGCGTTGTGTATGTGGTGAAATGTATGTCTTTAAAACGCACCCATGATACAGAAGAAATCCTAGTGAGAAGCATAATTTTTATTTATTTATTTATTTAAGCTTTTATGCACATGTGGTACATATGGCGGACTTAATGCCTAAAGGCATTCTTTACCAGTCAACCATAAGGCAAAGCAGAGAAAAACATAATATGATAGGCGGTGCAGCGAACAATAACTGAGTAAAAAATAATTTATTATCTTTAAATATAAATACATAAACTATAAAATATATACATAATTATACCAATACATATACACAGATATACATATATATATATATATATATATAAATATATATACACATACATACATACATTATAAGTAAAAACACATACACACGAATAATAGAGAGAAATAGAATTCATACTTGCAGCGAATTTTTAAAATATTCCCGTACTTTAATTTTGAACGCAAACTTGTTGCGAGCTTTTATCTCTGTTTTCTCACATTAAGAAACTAACTGCGCATCTAAATATGGCAATCGGTAGTCCGTATGTCCTAAAGGTATATAAATAAGCTTTCATACATCTGTGCTTTGAAAGAATTAATTTATTTAGTGATCAATAGATTAAAGGTTTTGTAACATAACAGTGAAATATATTGATATGAAATACTGAGTTCTTTTTATTTCTTCTACATCTTAATCTATCCCATCCTGGATCCAATCAGGCTTCTGAAAGACTAAATTGTGGGCAAATATTTCATAATTAATTTAACTCTACAATTGCAAAACATTACCAAACGAGCAGTAACTCGATTCTCGAGCAGTGTCGTGCATGTCGACTAACCGCCCTTTTCCTACGCCCTTAACCTATCTATCAGTCGTTTCAGTTACTAAAGGTACACAAGTTTATCCTTTTGTCCTTACTTCGTTTTCAATAACCTAGCGACGGATAGAATTTCCTGTCGAATTTAGCTATGTTTCGTCGGGCGAACGGAAAGCCTACTAGATAATACAGAGGAAATTTTTGCGAACCAGTGCAGTTTGAAAACAATGAAATTCAATAAATATTTGTATGTAAAGATCTATGTTGAATAAAAATTATTCTATTCTATTCTATTCTATTCTACAGGAACGCTCAAAGCGAACAAAGCGAACGAAGGGAAAAGTTGGAAATATTTCAGAGCAGTCGTAAAAGCTTGGTGAATAATATTGCTAACCTAGATCGAATGTCTGATCTGGGAAGGACGTATCCTCTTATCAGTAATGTTTAGATATTTTACATACGAGTAATTCCGCATTTCAGAAACTTTAATAGTACTTTAATGATGAACTTATGAGATAGGTATTTCTAGAGGATGTCATGTTGCGACATAGAAGTCGCTATAAAAGTATGTAACGGTGGGCATCATACAGCTACGCATTGTCGTTGTAAAAGAAAGTATTATAAAAAAGCTCTCTCAGGGGCTCGCCTTAAATTACATTGCACGCGAGTAACCCGAGTTCGATTCCCGGTGCCTATTTTTAGATTTACTACGTGCTCGGCGGTGAAGGAAAACATCAAGAGGAAACCTGCATGTCTGAGGAATAAAAATATTCAGTGGAGCAGCGTGGCGGAATGTTCCCAGTTTAAGAGTATAAGAACGAATCTACACTAGCTCGTGGCCTAGTGGTTAGCGTTTATGACTTCTACACTTCGGGCCCTGGGTCTGAATCCCAGCCGGGCCAAACATTTGAGCAAGATCAGTTATCGTTGGTTTTCGGGTCTGATTGCGTTGTGTATGTGGTGAAATGTATGTCTTTAAAACGCACCCATGATACAGGAGAAATCCTAGTGAGAAGCATAATTTTTATCTCTGTTTTCTCACATTAAGAAACTAACTGCGCATCTAAATATGGTAATCGGTAGTCCGTATGTCCTAAAGGTATATAAATAAGCTTTCATACATCTGTGCTTTGAAAGAATTAATTTATTTAGTGATCAATAGATTAAAGGTTTTGTAACATAACAGTGAAATATATTGATATGAAATACTGAGTTCTTTTTATTTCTTCTACATCTTAATCTATCCCATCCTGGATCCAATCAGGCTTCTGAAAGACTAAATTGTGGGCAAATATTTCATAATTAATTTAACTCTACAATTGCAAAACATTACCAAACGAGCAGTAACTCGATTCTCGAGCAGTGTCGTGCATGTCGACTAACCGCCCTTTTCAATAACCTATCTATCAGTCGTTTCAGTTACTAAAGGTACACAAGTTTATCCTTTTGTCCTTACTTCGTTTTCAATAACCTAGCGACGGATAGAATTTCCTGTCGAATTTAGCTACGAGTATGTTTCGTCGGGCGAACGGAAAGCCTACTAGATAATACAGAGGAAATTTTTGCGAACCAGTGCAGTTTGAAAACAATGAAATTCAATAAATATTTGTATGTAAAAGATCTATGTTGAATAAAATTCATTCTATTCTATTCTATTCTATTCTACAGGAACGCTCAAAGCGAACAAAGCGAACGAAGGGAAAAGTTGGAAATATTTCAGAGCAGTCGTAAAAGCTTGGTGAATAATATTGCTAACCTAGATCGAATGTCTGATCTGGGAAGGACGTATCCTCTTATCAGTAATGTTTAGATATTTTACATACGAGTAATTCCGCATTTCAGAAACTTTAATAGTACTTTAATGATGAACTTATGAGATAGGTATTTCTAGAGGATGTCATGTTGCGACATAGAAGTCGCTATAAAAGTATGTAACGGTGGGCATCATACAGCTACGCATTGTCGTTGTAAAAGAAAGTATTATAAAAAAGCTCTCTCAGGGGCTCGCCTTAAATTACATTGCACGCGAGTAACCCGAGTTCGATTCCCGGTGCCTATTTTTAGATTTACTACGTGCTCGGCGGTGAAGGAAAACATCAAGAGGAAACCTGCATGTCTGAGGAATAAAAATATTCAGTGGAGCAGCGTGGCGGAATGTTCCCAGTTTAAGAGTATAAGAACGAATCTACACTAGCTCGTGGCCTAGTGGTTAGCGTTTATGACTTCTACACTTCGGGCCCTGGGTCTGAATCCCAGCCGGGCCAAACATTTGAGCAAGATCAGTTATCGTTGGTTTTCGGGTCTGATTGCGTTGTGTATGTGGTGAAATGTATGTCTTTAAAACGCACCCATGATACAGGAGAAATCCTAGTGAGAAGCATAATTTTTATCTCTGTTTTCTCACATTAAGAAACTAACTGCGCATCTAAATATGGTAATCGGTAGTCCGTATGTCCTAAAGGTATATAAATAAGCTTTCATACATCTGTGCTTTGAAAGAATTAATTTATTTAGTGATCAATAGATTAAAGGTTTTGTAACATAACAGTGAAATATATTGATATGAAATACTGAGTTCTTTTTATTTCTTCTACATCTTAATCTATCCCATCCTGGATCCAATCAGGCTTCTGAAAGACTAAATTGTGGGCAAATATTTCATAATTAATTTAACTCTACAATTGCAAAACATTACCAAACGAGCAGTAACTCGATTCTCGAGCAGTGTCGTGCATGTCGACTAACCGCCCTTTTCAATAACCTATCTATCAGTCGTTTCAGTTACTAAAGGTACACAAGTTTATCCTTTTGTCCTTACTTCGTTTTCAATAACCTAGCGACGGATAGAATTTCCTGTCGAATTTAGCTACGAGTATGTTTCGTCGGGCGAACGGAAAGCCTACTAGATAATACAGAGGAAATTTTTGCGAACCAGTGCAGTTTGAAAACAATGAAATTCAATAAATATTTGTATGTAAAAGATCTATGTTGAATAAAAATTATTCTATTCTATTCTATTCTACAGGAACGCTCAAAGCGAACAAAGCGAACGAAGGGAAAAGTTGGAAATATTTCAGAGCAGTCGTAAAAGCTTGGTGAATAATATTGCTAACCTAGATCGAATGTCTGATCTGGGAAGGACGTATCTTATCAGTAATGTTTAGATATTTTACATACGAGTAATTCCGCATTTCAGAAACTTTAATAGTACTTTAATGATGAACTTATGAGATAGGTATTTCTAGAGGATGTCATGTTGCGACATAGAAGTCACTATAAAAGTATGTAACGGTGGGCATCATACAGCTACGCATTGTCGTTGTAAAAGAAAGTATTATAAAAAATAGATAAAAAAGCTCTCTTAGAGGCTCGCCTTAAATTACATTGCACGCGAGTAACCCGAGTTCGATTCCCGGTGCCTATTTTTAGATTTACTACGTGCTCGGCGGTGAAGGAAAACATCAAGAGGAAACCTGCATGTCTGAGGAATAAAAATATTCAGTGGAGCAGCGTGGCGGAATGTTCCCAGTTTAAGAGTATAAGAACGAATCTACACTAGCTCGTGGCCTAGTGGTTAGCGTTTATGACTTCTACACTTCGGGCCCTGGGTCTGAATCCCAGCCGGGCCAAACATTTGAGCAAGATCAGTTATCGTTGGTTTTCGGGTCTGATTGCGTTGTGTATGTGGTGAAATGTATGTCTTTAAAACGCACCCATGATACAGGAGAAATCCTAGTGAGAAGCATAATTTTTATCTCTGTTTTCTCACATTAAGAAACTAACTGCGCATCTAAATATGGCAATCGGTAGTCCGTATGTCCTAAAGGTATATAAATAAGCTTTCATACATCTGTGCTTTGAAAGAATTAATTTATTTAGTGATCAATAGATTAAAGGTTTTGTAACATAACAGTGAAATATATTGATATGAAATACTGAGTTCTTTTTATTTCTTCTACATCTTAATCTATCCCATCCTGGATCCAATCAGGCTTCTGAAAGACTAAATTGTGGGCAAATATTTCATAATTAATTTAACTCTACAATTGCAAAACATTACCAAACGAGCAGTAACTCGATTCTCGAGCAGTGTCGTGCATGTCGACTAACCGCCCTTTTCAATAACCTATCTATCAGTCGTTTCAGTTACTAAAGGTACACAAGTTTATCCTTTTGTCCTTACTTCGTTTTCAATAACCTAGCGACGGATAGAATTTCCTGTCGAATTTAGCTACGAGTATGTTTCGTCGGGCGAACGGAAAGCCTACTAGATAATACAGAGGAAATTTTTGCGAACCAGTGCAGTTTGAAAACAATTAAATTCAATAAATATTTGTATGTAAAAGATCTATGTTGAATAAAAATTATTCTATTCTATTCTATTCTACAGGAACGCTCAAAGCGAACAAAGCGAACGAAGGGAAAAGTTGGAAATATTTCAGAGCAGTCGTAAAAGCTTGGTGAATAATATTGCTAACCTAGATCGAATGTCTGATCTGGGAAGGACGTATCCTCTTACCAGTAATGTTTAGATATTTTACATACGAGTAATTCCGCATTTCAGAAACTTTAATAGTACTTTAATGATGAACTTATGAGATAGGTATTTCTAGAGGATGTCATGTTGCGACATAGAAGTCACTATAAAAGTATGTAACGGTGGGCATCATACAGCTACGCATTGTCGTTGTAAAAGAAAGTATTATAAAAAATAGATAAAAAAGCTCTCTTAGAGGCTCGCCTTAAATTACATTGCACGCGAGTAACCCGAGTTCGATTCCCGGTGCCTATTTTTAGATTTACTACGTGCTCGGCGGTGAAGGAAAACATCAAGAGGAAACCTGCATGTCTGAGGAATAAAAATATTCAGTGGAGCAGCGTGGCGGAATGTTCCCAGTTTAAGAGTATAAGAACGAATCTACACTAGCTCGTGGCCTAGTGGTTAGCGTTTATGACTTCTACACTTCGGGCCCTGGGTCTGAATCCCAGCCGGGCCAAACATTTGAGCAAGATCAGTTATCGTTGGTTTTCGGGTCTGATTGCGTTGTGTATGTGGTGAAATGTATGTCTTTAAAACGCACCCATGATACAGGAGAAATCCTAGTGAGAAGCATAATTTTTATCTCTGTTTTCTCACATTAAGAAACTAACTGCGCATCTAAATATGGTAATCGGTAGTCCGTATGTCCTAAAGGTATATAAATAAGCTTTCATACATCTGTGCTTTGAAAGAATTAATTTATTTAGTGATCAATAGATTAAAGGTTTTGTAACATAACAGTGAAATATATTGATATGAAATACTGAGTTCTTTTTATTTCTTCTACATCTTAATCTATCCCATCCTGGATCCAATCAGGCTTCTGAAAGACTAAATTGTGGGCAAATATTTCATAATTAATTTAACTCTACAATTGCAAAACATTACCAAACGAGCAGTAACTCGATTCTCGAGCAGTGTCGTGCATGTCGACTAACCGCCCTTTTCAATAACCTATCTATCAGTCGTTTCAGTTACTAAAGGTACACAAGTTTATCCTTTTGTCCTTACTTCGTTTTCAATAACCTAGCGACGGATAGAATTTCCTGTCGAATTTAGCTACGAGTATGTTTCGTCGGGCGAACGGAAAGCCTACTAGATAATACAGAGGAAATTTTTGCGAACCAGTGCAGTTTGAAAACAATTAAATTCAATAAATATTTGTATGTAAAAGATCTATGTTGAATAAAAATTATTCTATTCTATTCTATTCTACAGGAACGCTCAAAGCGAACAAAGCGAACGAAGGGAAAAGTTGGAAATATTTCAGAGCAGAAAAGCTCAGAAATATGGCGTAATAATCTTTACAGATATTAATAATTATTTTATCAAAAAACCCAGTTCCACGCAATAGCTCCAAATATTCCATCCCATCATCAGAACTCTACCAAATTTATATGCAACTACTCCTAACGTTTTTATTTTCTAAGGAAAAAGACTAATCGAAATCGGGCTACATGGTAAAGAATTATACGAGTAGCTGTATATACTTAATAAAAGATTCCGATCAATTAAGAACCTTCGCCATTATTTGAAATCTGTAAAAAAGAGCGCCTTCAACTTTTTGTGTTGGTTCAGAGTTGTGGATGGTCGTAAAAGCTTGGTGAATAATATTGCTAACCTAGATCGAATGTCTGATCTGGGAAGGACGTATCCTCTTATCAGTAATGTTTAGATATTTTACATACGAGTAATTCCGCATTTCAGAAACTTTAATAGTACTTTAATGATGAACTTATGAGATAGGTATTTCTAGAGGATGTCATGTTGCGACATAGAAGTCGCTATAAAAGTATGTAACGGTGGGCATCATACAGCTACGCATTGTCGTTGTAAAAGAAAGTATTATAAAAAAGCTCTCTCAGGGGCTCGCCTTAAATTACATTGCACGCGAGTAACCCGAGTTCGATTCCCGGTGCCTATTTTTAGATTTACTACGTGCTCGGCGGTGAAGGAAAACATCAAGAGGAAACCTGCATGTCTGAGGAATAAAAATATTCAGTGGAGCAGCGTGGCGGAATGTTCCCAGTTTAAGAGTATAAGAACGAATCTACACTAGCTCGTGGCCTAGTGGTTAGCGTTTATGACTTCTACACTTCGGGCCCTGGGTCTGAATCCCAGCCGGGCCAAACATTTGAGCAAGATCAGTTATCGTTGGTTTTCGGGTCTGATTGCGTTGTGTATGTGGTGAAATGTATGTCTTTAAAACGCACCCATGATACAGGAGAAATCCTAGTGAGAAGCATAATTTTTATCTCTGTTTTCTCACATTAAGAAACTAACTGCGCATCTAAATATGGTAATCGGTAGTCCGTATGTCCTAAAGGTATATAAATAAGCTTTCATACATCTGTGCTTTGAAAGAATTAATTTATTTAGTGATCAATAGATTAAAGGTTTTGTAACATAACAGTGAAATATATTGATATGAAATACTGAGTTCTTTTTATTTCTTCTACATCTTAATCTATCCCATCCTGGATCCAATCAGGCTTCTGAAAGACTAAATTGTGGGCAAATATTTCATAATTAATTTAACTCTACAATTGCAAAACATTACCAAACGAGCAGTAACTCGATTCTCGAGCAGTGTCGTGCATGTCGACTAACCGCCCTTTTCAATAACCTATCTATCAGTCGTTTCAGTTACTAAAGGTACACAAGTTTATCCTTTTGTCCTTACTTCGTTTTCAATAACCTAGCGACGGATAGAATTTCCTGTCGAATTTAGCTACGAGTATGTTTCGTCGGGCGAACGGAAAGCCTACTAGATAATACAGAGGAAATTTTTGCGAACCAGTGCAGTTTGAAAACAATTAAATTCAATAAATATTTGTATGTAAAAGATCTATGTTGAATAAAAATTATTCTATTCTATTCTATTCTACAGGAACGCTCAAAGCGAACAAAGCGAACGAAGGGAAAAGTTGGAAATATTTCAGAGCAGAAAAGCTCAGAAATATGGCGTAATAATCTTTACAGATATTAATAATTATTTTATCAAAAAACCCAGTTCCACGCAATAGCTCCAAATATTCCATCCCATCATCAGAACTCTACCAAATTTATATGCAACTACTCCTAACGTTTTTATTTTCTAAGGAAAAAGACTAATCGAAATCGGGCTACATGGTAAAGAATTATACGAGTAGCTGTATATACTTAATAAAAGATTCCGATCAATTAAGAACCTTCGCCATTATTTGAAATCTGTAAAAAAGAGCGCCTTCAACTTTTTGTGTTGGTTCAGAGTTGTGGATGGTCGTAAAAGCTTGGTGAATAATATTGCTAACCTAGATCGAATGTCTGATCTGGGAAGGACGTATCCTCTTATCAGTAATGTTTAGATATTTTACATACGAGTAATTCCGCATTTCAGAAACTTTAATAGTACTTTAATGATGAACTTATGAGATAGGTATTTCTAGAGGATGTCATGTTGCGACATAGAAGTCGCTATAAAAGTATGTAACGGTGGGCATCATACAGCTACGCATTGTCGTTGTAAAAGAAAGTATTATAAAAAAGCTCTCTCAGGGGCTCGCCTTAAATTACATTGCACGCGAGTAACCCGAGTTCGATTCCCGGTGCCTATTTTTAGATTTACTACGTGCTCGGCGGTGAAGGAAAACATCAAGAGGAAACCTGCATGTCTGAGGAATAAAAATATTCAGTGGAGCAGCGTGGCGGAATGTTCCCAGTTTAAGAGTATAAGAACGAATCTACACTAGCTCGTGGCCTAGTGGTTAGCGTTTATGACTTCTACACTTCGGGCCCTGGGTCTGAATCCCAGCCGGGCCAAACATTTGAGCAAGATCAGTTATCGTTGGTTTTCGGGTCTGATTGCGTTGTGTATGTGGTGAAATGTATGTCTTTAAAACGCACCCATGATACAGGAGAAATCCTAGTGAGAAGCATAATTTTTATCTCTGTTTTCTCACATTAAGAAACTAACTGCGCATCTAAATATGGTAATCGGTAGTCCGTATGTCCTAAAGGTATATAAATAAGCTTTCATACATCTGTGCTTTGAAAGAATTAATTTATTTAGTGATCAATAGATTAAAGGTTTTGTAACATAACAGTGAAATATATTGATATGAAATACTGAGTTCTTTTTATTTCTTCTACATCTTAATCTATCCCATCCTGGATCCAATCAGGCTTCTGAAAGACTAAATTGTGGGCAAATATTTCATAATTAATTTAACTCTACAATTGCAAAACATTACCAAACGAGCAGTAACTCGATTCTCGAGCAGTGTCGTGCATGTCGACTAACCGCCCTTTTCAATAACCTATCTATCAGTCGTTTCAGTTACTAAAGGTACACAAGTTTATCCTTTTGTCCTTACTTCGTTTTCAATAACCTAGCGACGGATAGAATTTCCTGTCGAATTTAGCTACGAGTATGTTTCGTCGGGCGAACGGAAAGCCTACTAGATAATACAGAGGAAATTTTTGCGAACCAGTGCAGTTTGAAAACAATTAAATTCAATAAATATTTGTATGTAAAAGATCTATGTTGAATAAAAATTATTCTATTCTATTCTATTCTACAGGAACGCTCAAAGCGAACAAAGCGAACGAAGGGAAAAGTTGGAAATATTTCAGAGCAGAAAAGCTCAGAAATATGGCGTAATAATCTTTACAGATATTAATAATTATTTTATCAAAAAACCCAGTTCCACGCAATAGCTCCAAATATTCCATCCCATCATCAGAACTCTACCAAATTTATATGCAACTACTCCTAACGTTTTTATTTTCTAAGGAAAAAGACTAATCGAAATCGGGCTACATGGTAAAGAATTATACGAGTAGCTGTATATACTTAATAAAAGATTCCGATCAATTAAGAACCTTCGCCATTATTTGAAATCTGTAAAAAAGAGCGCCTTCAACTTTTTGTGTTGGTTCAGAGTTGTGGATGGTCGTAAAAGCTTGGTGAATAATATTGCTAACCTAGATCGAATGTCTGATCTGGGAAGGACGTATCCTCTTATCAGTAATGTTTAGATATTTTACATACGAGTAATTCCGCATTTCAGAAACTTTAATAGTACTTTAATGATGAACTTATGAGATAGGTATTTCTAGAGGATGTCATGTTGCGACATAGAAGTCGCTATAAAAGTATGTAACGGTGGGCATCATACAGCTACGCATTGTCGTTGTAAAAGAAAGTATTATAAAAAAGCTCTCTCAGGGGCTCGCCTTAAATTACATTGCACGCGAGTAACCCGAGTTCGATTCCCGGTGCCTATTTTTAGATTTACTACGTGCTCGGCGGTGAAGGAAAACATCAAGAGGAAACCTGCATGTCTGAGGAATAAAAATATTCAGTGGAGCAGCGTGGCGGAATGTTCCCAGTTTAAGAGTATAAGAACGAATCTACACTAGCTCGTGGCCTAGTGGTTAGCGTTTATGACTTCTACACTTCGGGCCCTGGGTCTGAATCCCAGCCGGGCCAAACATTTGAGCAAGATCAGTTATCGTTGGTTTTCGGGTCTGATTGCGTTGTGTATGTGGTGAAATGTATGTCTTTAAAACGCACCCATGATACAGGAGAAATCCTAGTGAGAAGCATAATTTTTATCTCTGTTTTCTCACATTAAGAAACTAACTGCGCATCTAAATATGGTAATCGGTAGTCCGTATGTCCTAAAGGTATATAAATAAGCTTTCATACATCTGTGCTTTGAAAGAATTAATTTATTTAGTGATCAATAGATTAAAGGTTTTGTAACATAACAGTGAAATATATTGATATGAAATACTGAGTTCTTTTTATTTCTTCTACATCTTAATCTATCCCATCCTGGATCCAATCAGGCTTCTGAAAGACTAAATTGTGGGCAAATATTTCATAATTAATTTAACTCTACAATTGCAAAACATTACCAAACGAGCAGTAACTCGATTCTCGAGCAGTGTCGTGCATGTCGACTAACCGCCCTTTTCAATAACCTATCTATCAGTCGTTTCAGTTACTAAAGGTACACAAGTTTATCCTTTTGTCCTTACTTCGTTTTCAATAACCTAGCGACGGATAGAATTTCCTGTCGAATTTAGCTACGAGTATGTTTCGTCGGGCGAACGGAAAGCCTACTAGATAATACAGAGGAAATTTTTGCGAACCAGTGCAGTTTGAAAACAATTAAATTCAATAAATATTTGTATGTAAAAGATCTATGTTGAATAAAAATTATTCTATTCTATTCTATTCTACAGGAACGCTCAAAGCGAACAAAGCGAACGAAGGGAAAAGTTGGAAATATTTCAGAGCAGAAAAGCTCAGAAATATGGCGTAATAATCTTTACAGATATTAATAATTATTTTATCAAAAAACCCAGTTCCACGCAATAGCTCCAAATATTCCATCCCATCATCAGAACTCTACCAAATTTATATGCAACTACTCCTAACGTTTTTATTTTCTAAGGAAAAAGACTAATCGAAATCGGGCTACATGGTAAAGAATTATACGAGTAGCTGTATATACTTAATAAAAGATTCCGATCAATTAAGAACCTTCGCCATTATTTGAAATCTGTAAAAAAGAGCGCCTTCAACTTTTTGTGTTGGTTCAGAGTTGTGGATGGTCGTAAAAGCTTGGTGAATAATATTGCTAACCTAGATCGAATGTCTGATCTGGGAAGGACGTATCCTCTTATCAGTAATGTTTAGATATTTTACATACGAGTAATTCCGCATTTCAGAAACTTTAATAGTACTTTAATGATGAACTTATGAGATAGGTATTTCTAGAGGATGTCATGTTGCGACATAGAAGTCGCTATAAAAGTATGTAACGGTGGGCATCATACAGCTACGCATTGTCGTTGTAAAAGAAAGTATTATAAAAAAGCTCTCTCAGGGGCTCGCCTTAAATTACATTGCACGCGAGTAACCCGAGTTCGATTCCCGGTGCCTATTTTTAGATTTACTACGTGCTCGGCGGTGAAGGAAAACATCAAGAGGAAACCTGCATGTCTGAGGAATAAAAATATTCAGTGGAGCAGCGTGGCGGAATGTTCCCAGTTTAAGAGTATAAGAACGAATCTACACTAGCTCGTGGCCTAGTGGTTAGCGTTTATGACTTCTACACTTCGGGCCCTGGGTCTGAATCCCAGCCGGGCCAAACATTTGAGCAAGATCAGTTATCGTTGGTTTTCGGGTCTGATTGCGTTGTGTATGTGGTGAAATGTATGTCTTTAAAACGCACCCATGATACAGGAGAAATCCTAGTGAGAAGCATAATTTTTATCTCTGTTTTCTCACATTAAGAAACTAACTGCGCATCTAAATATGGTAATCGGTAGTCCGTATGTCCTAAAGGTATATAAATAAGCTTTCATACATCTGTGCTTTGAAAGAATTAATTTATTTAGTGATCAATAGATTAAAGGTTTTGTAACATAACAGTGAAATATATTGATATGAAATACTGAGTTCTTTTTATTTCTTCTACATCTTAATCTATCCCATCCTGGATCCAATCAGGCTTCTGAAAGACTAAATTGTGGGCAAATATTTCATAATTAATTTAACTCTACAATTGCAAAACATTACCAAACGAGCAGTAACTCGATTCTCGAGCAGTAGATAATACAGAGGAAATTTTTGCGAACCAGTGCAGTTTGAAAACAATTAAATTCAATAAATATTTGTATGTAAAAGATCTATGTTGAATAAAAATTATTCTATTCTATTCTATTCTACAGGAACGCTCAAAGCGAACAAAGCGAACGAAGGGAAAAGTTGGAAATATTTCAGAGCAGAAAAGCTCAGAAATATGGCGTAATAATCTTTACAGATATTAATAATTATTTTATCAAAAAACCCAGTTCCACGCAATAGCTCCAAATATTCCATCCCATCATCAGAACTCTACCAAATTTATATGCAACTACTCCTAACGTTTTTATTTTCTAAGGAAAAAGACTAATCGAAATCGGGCTACATGGTAAAGAATTATACGAGTAGCTGTATATACTTAATAAAAGATTCCGATCAATTAAGAACCTTCGCCATTATTTGAAATCTGTAAAAAAGAGCGCCTTCAACTTTTTGTGTTGGTTCAGAGTTGTGGATGGTCGTAAAAGCTTGGTGAATAATATTGCTAACCTAGATCGAATGTCTGATCTGGGAAGGACGTATCCTCTTATCAGTAATGTTTAGATATTTTACATACGAGTAATTCCGCATTTCAGAAACTTTAATAGTACTTTAATGATGAACTTATGAGATAGGTATTTCTAGAGGATGTCATGTTGCGACATAGAAGTCGCTATAAAAGTATGTAACGGTGGGCATCATACAGCTACGCATTGTCGTTGTAAAAGAAAGTATTATAAAAAAGCTCTCTCAGGGGCTCGCCTTAAATTACATTGCACGCGAGTAACCCGAGTTCGATTCCCGGTGCCTATTTTTAGATTTACTACGTGCTCGGCGGTGAAGGAAAACATCAAGAGGAAACCTGCATGTCTGAGGAATAAAAATATTCAGTGGAGCAGCGTGGCGGAATGTTCCCAGTTTAAGAGTATAAGAACGAATCTACACTAGCTCGTGGCCTAGTGGTTAGCGTTTATGACTTCTACACTTCGGGCCCTGGGTCTGAATCCCAGCCGGGCCAAACATTTGAGCAAGATCAGTTATCGTTGGTTTTCGGGTCTGATTGCGTTGTGTATGTGGTGAAATGTATGTCTTTAAAACGCACCCATGATACAGGAGAAATCCTAGTGAGAAGCATAATTTTTATCTCTGTTTTCTCACATTAAGAAACTAACTGCGCATCTAAATATGGTAATCGGTAGTCCGTATGTCCTAAAGGTATATAAATAAGCTTTCATACATCTGTGCTTTGAAAGAATTAATTTATTTAGTGATCAATAGATTAAAGGTTTTGTAACATAACAGTGAAATATATTGATATGAAATACTGAGTTCTTTTTATTTCTTCTACATCTTAATCTATCCCATCCTGGATCCAATCAGGCTTCTGAAAGACTAAATTGTGGGCAAATATTTCATAATTAATTTAACTCTACAATTGCAAAACATTACCAAACGAGCAGTAACTCGATTCTCGAGCAGTGTCGTGCATGTCGACTAACCGCCCTTTTCAATAACCTATCTATCAGTCGTTTCAGTTACTAAAGGTACACAAGTTTATCCTTTTGTCCTTACTTCGTTTTCAATAACCTAGCGACGGATAGAATTTCCTGTCGAATTTAGCTACGAGTATGTTTCGTCGGGCGAACGGAAAGCCTACTAGATAATACAGAGGAAATTTTTGCGAACCAGTGCAGTTTGAAAACAATTAAATTCAATAAATATTTGTATGTAAAAGATCTATGTTGAATAAAAATTATTCTATTCTATTCTATTCTACAGGAACGCTCAAAGCGAACAAAGCGAACGAAGGGAAAAGTTGGAAATATTTCAGAGCAGAAAAGCTCAGAAATATGGCGTAATAATCTTTACAGATATTAATAATTATTTTATCAAAAAACCCAGTTCCACGCAATAGCTCCAAATATTCCATCCCATCATCAGAACTCTACCAAATTTATATGCAACTACTCCTAACGTTTTTATTTTCTAAGGAAAAAGACTAATCGAAATCGGGCTACATGGTAAAGAATTATACGAGTAGCTGTATATACTTAATAAAAGATTCCGATCAATTAAGAACCTTCGCCATTATTTGAAATCTGTAAAAAAGAGCGCCTTCAACTTTTTGTGTTGGTTCAGAGTTGTGGATGGTCGTAAAAGCTTGGTGAATAATATTGCTAACCTAGATCGAATGTCTGATCTGGGAAGGACGTATCCTCTTATCAGTAATGTTTAGATATTTTACATACGAGTAATTCCGCATTTCAGAAACTTTAATAGTACTTTAATGATGAACTTATGAGATAGGTATTTCTAGAGGATGTCATGTTGCGACATAGAAGTCGCTATAAAAGTATGTAACGGTGGGCATCATACAGCTACGCATTGTCGTTGTAAAAGAAAGTATTATAAAAAAGCTCTCTCAGGGGCTCGCCTTAAATTACATTGCACGCGAGTAACCCGAGTTCGATTCCCGGTGCCTATTTTTAGATTTACTACGTGCTCGGCGGTGAAGGAAAACATCAAGAGGAAACCTGCATGTCTGAGGAATAAAAATATTCAGTGGAGCAGCGTGGCGGAATGTTCCCAGTTTAAGAGTATAAGAACGAATCTACACTAGCTCGTGGCCTAGTGGTTAGCGTTTATGACTTCTACACTTCGGGCCCTGGGTCTGAATCCCAGCCGGGCCAAACATTTGAGCAAGATCAGTTATCGTTGGTTTTCGGGTCTGATTGCGTTGTGTATGTGGTGAAATGTATGTCTTTAAAACGCACCCATGATACAGGAGAAATCCTAGTGAGAAGCATAATTTTTATCTCTGTTTTCTCACATTAAGAAACTAACTGCGCATCTAAATATGGTAATCGGTAGTCCGTATGTCCTAAAGGTATATAAATAAGCTTTCATACATCTGTGCTTTGAAAGAATTAATTTATTTAGTGATCAATAGATTAAAGGTTTTGTAACATAACAGTGAAATATATTGATATGAAATACTGAGTTCTTTTTATTTCTTCTACATCTTAATCTATCCCATCCTGGATCCAATCAGGCTTCTGAAAGACTAAATTGTGGGCAAATATTTCATAATTAATTTAACTCTACAATTGCAAAACATTACCAAACGAGCAGTAACTCGATTCTCGAGCAGTGTCGTGCATGTCGACTAACCGCCCTTTTCAATAACCTATCTATCAGTCGTTTCAGTTACTAAAGGTACACAAGTTTATCCTTTTGTCCTTACTTCGTTTTCAATAACCTAGCGACGGATAGAATTTCCTGTCGAATTTAGCTACGAGTATGTTTCGTCGGGCGAACGGAAAGCCTACTAGATAATACAGAGGAAATTTTTGCGAACCAGTGCAGTTTGAAAACAATTAAATTCAATAAATATTTGTATGTAAAAGATCTATGTTGAATAAAAATTATTCTATTCTATTCTATTCTACAGGAACGCTCAAAGCGAACAAAGCGAACGAAGGGAAAAGTTGGAAATATTTCAGAGCAGAAAAGCTCAGAAATATGGCGTAATAATCTTTACAGATATTAATAATTATTTTATCAAAAAACCCAGTTCCACGCAATAGCTCCAAATATTCCATCCCATCATCAGAACTCTACCAAATTTATATGCAACTACTCCTAACGTTTTTATTTTCTAAGGAAAAAGACTAATCGAAATCGGGCTACATGGTAAAGAATTATACGAGTAGCTGTATATACTTAATAAAAGATTCCGATCAATTAAGAACCTTCGCCATTATTTGAAATCTGTAAAAAAGAGCGCCTTCAACTTTTTGTGTTGGTTCAGAGTTGTGGATGGTCGTAAAAGCTTGGTGAATAATATTGCTAACCTAGATCGAATGTCTGATCTGGGAAGGACGTATCCTCTTATCAGTAATGTTTAGATATTTTACATACGAGTAATTCCGCATTTCAGAAACTTTAATAGTACTTTAATGATGAACTTATGAGATAGGTATTTCTAGAGGATGTCATGTTGCGACATAGAAGTCGCTATAAAAGTATGTAACGGTGGGCATCATACAGCTACGCATTGTCGTTGTAAAAGAAAGTATTATAAAAAAGCTCTCTCAGGGGCTCGCCTTAAATTACATTGCACGCGAGTAACCCGAGTTCGATTCCCGGTGCCTATTTTTAGATTTACTACGTGCTCGGCGGTGAAGGAAAACATCAAGAGGAAACCTGCATGTCTGAGGAATAAAAATATTCAGTGGAGCAGCGTGGCGGAATGTTCCCAGTTTAAGAGTATAAGAACGAATCTACACTAGCTCGTGGCCTAGTGGTTAGCGTTTATGACTTCTACACTTCGGGCCCTGGGTCTGAATCCCAGCCGGGCCAAACATTTGAGCAAGATCAGTTATCGTTGGTTTTCGGGTCTGATTGCGTTGTGTATGTGGTGAAATGTATGTCTTTAAAACGCACCCATGATACAGGAGAAATCCTAGTGAGAAGCATAATTTTTATCTCTGTTTTCTCACATTAAGAAACTAACTGCGCATCTAAATATGGTAATCGGTAGTCCGTATGTCCTAAAGGTATATAAATAAGCTTTCATACATCTGTGCTTTGAAAGAATTAATTTATTTAGTGATCAATAGATTAAAGGTTTTGTAACATAACAGTGAAATATATTGATATGAAATACTGAGTTCTTTTTATTTCTTCTACATCTTAATCTATCCCATCCTGGATCCAATCAGGCTTCTGAAAGACTAAATTGTGGGCAAATATTTCATAATTAATTTAACTCTACAATTGCAAAACATTACCAAACGAGCAGTAACTCGATTCTCGAGCAGTGTCGTGCATGTCGACTAACCGCCCTTTTCAATAACCTATCTATCAGTCGTTTCAGTTACTAAAGGTACACAAGTTTATCCTTTTGTCCTTACTTCGTTTTCAATAACCTAGCGACGGATAGAATTTCCTGTCGAATTTAGCTACGAGTATGTTTCGTCGGGCGAACGGAAAGCCTACTAGATAATACAGAGGAAATTTTTGCGAACCAGTGCAGTTTGAAAACAATTAAATTCAATAAATATTTGTATGTAAAAGATCTATGTTGAATAAAAATTATTCTATTCTATTCTATTCTACAGGAACGCTCAAAGCGAACAAAGCGAACGAAGGGAAAAGTTGGAAATATTTCAGAGCAGAAAAGCTCAGAAATATGGCGTAATAATCTTTACAGATATTAATAATTATTTTATCAAAAAACCCAGTTCCACGCAATAGCTCCAAATATTCCATCCCATCATCAGAACTCTACCAAATTTATATGCAACTACTCCTAACGTTTTTATTTTCTAAGGAAAAAGACTAATCGAAATCGGGCTACATGGTAAAGAATTATACGAGTAGCTGTATATACTTAATAAAAGATTCCGATCAATTAAGAACCTTCGCCATTATTTGAAATCTGTAAAAAAGAGCGCCTTCAACTTTTTGTGTTGGTTCAGAGTTGTGGATGGTCGTAAAAGCTTGGTGAATAATATTGCTAACCTAGATCGAATGTCTGATCTGGGAAGGACGTATCCTCTTATCAGTAATGTTTAGATATTTTACATACGAGTAATTCCGCATTTCAGAAACTTTAATAGTACTTTAATGATGAACTTATGAGATAGGTATTTCTAGAGGATGTCATGTTGCGACATAGAAGTCGCTATAAAAGTATGTAACGGTGGGCATCATACAGCTACGCATTGTCGTTGTAAAAGAAAGTATTATAAAAAAGCTCTCTCAGGGGCTCGCCTTAAATTACATTGCACGCGAGTAACCCGAGTTCGATTCCCGGTGCCTATTTTTAGATTTACTACGTGCTCGGCGGTGAAGGAAAACATCAAGAGGAAACCTGCATGTCTGAGGAATAAAAATATTCAGTGGAGCAGCGTGGCGGAATGTTCCCAGTTTAAGAGTATAAGAACGAATCTACACTAGCTCGTGGCCTAGTGGTTAGCGTTTATGACTTCTACACTTCGGGCCCTGGGTCTGAATCCCAGCCGGGCCAAACATTTGAGCAAGATCAGTTATCGTTGGTTTTCGGGTCTGATTGCGTTGTGTATGTGGTGAAATGTATGTCTTTAAAACGCACCCAG
>JAHVAK010000121.1:0-23190 GCA_019845155.1 Luehdorfia chinensis
AGGCTCACTTAACGCAGCTGCTGATGCATTATCCAGATTTCCTGTGAATCCCATCTTACCTGAAAATCCTGTCGACATTCCCGTAAGCATAGATCCTACTCATCAACCTAGCACGTCATCTTCAGCTCCAACCTCTGAAATAAAACCTACTATATCCTGACTATCCTTATGCTGTTTCTAGTCCAATACCTGCGAACCTCGAGATTCCACAAGGAGATCGGAGTCATTTCCTACCAGATCCTGAAAATGAATTGTTAGATCTTAATCTCCCTAACCTTAGCCCACACAGCGAGGATTTGAACCTCAATTTCAACAGTGCTGAATAATTACATCAAGCTCTTAAAATCTATCTCTGACAAAAACACTATATTCGACACTAACCTTAAAGAACACAACGAAAACTTACTAAAAACCTCATGCGAAAATATAATCATCCCAACATCATTGGACTTAGACGAATTAAACCCATATGTCCAATACATAATAAGCAATATGGACCAACCTAATGAATTAATTCAATGCGAAAAGGAGCTACATTCATTTAAAAAGATTGAATTCAAAAATAAAAATTATTACCTATTTATAAAGATCCATCACTTTGACGAATGCCTATATAAAGATTTATTTAACTGTTTAGAAAAATTAAAAAATGAATTATTACTGCCTATCTATATAAATGAAATCGCTATATCAGACTTTAAAAATCCCTTTGAAAAGCATTCGTTTGTGAAGATTAACAATATCCTTACTTACATATTTCATAATACAAACATCTCAGTAAACATTTATAATAACAAAATAATTTATCCTTCTTTAAGTGAAATAAAAAAGATCTTACGAGATAACCATGACTTACCTATTGCCGGTCACTTAGGCTCCGTAAGGATGCTTAAAAGGATTCAGGAAAAATACTATTGGAAAGGAATGCGCAATGATATCGAGTCTTATGTTAAACAATGTGTCTTGCCAAGAAAACAAAGCATTAAGGAAAATTAACGGCGCTCCGATGCAAATCACAACAACATCCACCGTACCTTTCCAACGTTTAGCAATCGACATTGTAGGGCCTCTTCCTGAATCCGGTACTGCCAAGTTAAAATATATTCTCACCATGCAGGATGACCTGACCAAGTTCTCTGCAGCATATCCAATACGCAGTACCTCAGCTGAAGAAACCAGCGACTGCCTAGTTCATTTTATTTCCCTATTCGAAATACCTAAATCAATCCAAACCGACCAAGGAACCAATTTTACGGCAGATCTCTTTAAAAAGACTTGTGATTTACTAAAAATCAAACAACTATGGTCAACGCCCTACCATCCACAAACTCAAGGGGCACTTGAACGTAGTCATTCTACTCTTAAGGAATACCTTAAGTCATTCACTAATGAAAACCAAACGAATTGCCCTCGTTATATCTATACTGCAATGATTTCTTATAACTCCGCTGTACACTACCACGAATTTCACTCCGTTCGAATTAGTATTCGGTCATAAGCCTCATATCCCTGACTCGATATATAACCAAAGTTCCGATACAAAATACCCCGAATACATAAAAATGCTTCAACATAGGTTGAAACATTGTCGAGATAAAGCTATCGACAATATAAGCAATTCTAAAACAAATTCTAAAACATACTATGAATCAAATTCACGCCCTATGCAATACAAAGTGGGCGAATCAGTTTATTTGAAAAACCAGCTACGTCTTAGAAAAGCTTTATCCCCGTTGTGGAAAGGGCCCTATAAAATAGCCAAAGTGCACGGAAACAACACTTTATCTTTGTTAATAAACAGACGCCATATTGAACATCATTTCGACGAAGTTAAACCCGCAACCACGTAACATAATGTGCAACACTTATTTTGCGCACATATATAAACATAAATCATAATACTTTTTGTCTACACCCTTAATAAAACACATATGAAATAAATAAAGTAACACTTTTACAAAATTAATTTATACACACTATTATCAAATAATATATACTAAACCATAGGAAACACATATAATTAATATGTTAATATAAAGCAACATATGCATAGTTACATAAAATATAAATATAAGAATAAAATATGAATAGTTAAACATACACATTATTAAAATAATATAACTTAAATACTACTTTCTACTACTTACTAATAATACTTTCTCTGCACTCTATTCATAATCCTTAATGATCCATTTGCCCCAGAGTATTTAAAATCTAAATTTCAATACTTGGGTTCCTCCCATGAACGCAATCTTCGGTCTCATGACATTCTGTACGCGCATTAAAGTATCACGTCAGATGGAGAGGCTGTGATTGGTCGACGTCATCGCGAGCCGGCGCAGTGGCATCACGTCATCTTTTCGTCCCCTCTCTCTAATGTTATACATAGCTCACGCAGAGTTCGTCTTGTCACCACGCATGTAAAAATTTTAATTTGTTAATGATTGAAATAAAGTCACATTTTATCTAAAAGAAATAAAATATTCATTTCTGCGCATACATAAGTTTTGGACCTTCATCGCCGATATTGGAAACCAGCAGTTGGAAGAAACATAAAGCGGATTATTAGAGATAACGCAACCGGCAATCGCCTTCGGTCGCAGCACATTGATTTTGGTGAGACGTACCTGCCTGGTTATTTGAGAGGAGCATTTAGATATTGTGTATTATCCGTGGTTACTTTTTAAATTTCAGTGTACCAGTTATCAAGTCTTATCTGCGAAAATAATAATACCTATCACGCGTAGCAGATTGCAGTAGCAAAGGCCTGGTCACCGTTATTGACTTAACGCCGTAAGTTTGAAAACAGCAACTGTAAGTACTCCTGTTTTTATAAATTGCCAAAATGCCTAACGGAGACCCAAAGTCAGGTTTATCAAAATCTAGTTCTTTAAGTAGTGATCAAATTAAAGAATTAATCAAAAAAAGGGGAACAGTTAAGGGTAGGTTAACGAATTTTCGAAAATATATTTCCTCTTTTATAGATAAAACATTAACTAATGAACAGCGCGCGGAGTTAAAATTGCGTATGCAAGGTGCATTGAGTCTTTATAAAGATTTTAATGAAATTCAGAATTATTTAGAAATATCTCTTTCCGAAAGTGATTTAGTAAAACAGTTAGAAGAACGTGAATGGTTTGAAAGTCTTTATTATGGCGTCCTCGCTCAAACGCAATGTATGATAAACAAAGATGATGAGATGAATATTCCTAAATCGGCAAACAATAGCATATTTCAATCGGTTAAATTACCTACAATTTCTTTACCTACCTTCGATGGATCATATGAGCACTGGTTAGAATTCCGCGACACATTTCAATCGTTAGTTCACAATTCTAATGAAATTAGTAAAATTCAAAAACTGCATTATTTGAAATCTTCATTAAAGAGCAGCGCCGCATTAGTTATAGACTCACTAGAATTTTCCGAAAGTAATTATACAGTTGCATGGGAACTTCTCCTTAACAGATATAACAATAACAGATGGCTGGTACACAATCACGTAAAATCCTTATTTTCATTACCGCATGTTACAAGGGAATCACCTGGGTTACTAAGAAAACTTATTGATACAGTGTTGAAGAATATACGCGCATTGAAAATACTCGGTGAGCCCACAGACTCCTGGGATACTCTAATTATTTACATGATTGTATCAAGGTTAGATCCTGCCTCCGAACGAGAGTGGGAAAAGGTGAAGTGTACATTTTATAAATCGACAGATGAATCTCAGAATTGTGTTATAACATTAAATAATTTAATAAAGTTTTTACGAGATAGGGCTGACATGTTAGAAACGCTTTGTGTCACACACGCCAAATCTGGCATACATTATGATAATAAAAGACAACACCCTAGTTCCAGCGCTCATAACCACATGCATAAGGTACACTGTAATTTTAGTGCAGACAAACCGCAAAAATACACAAAAGATTTATGCATTATGTGCAAAGCTAAACATAAATTGTATTCATGCCAACCATTTCTTGAATATGATTTAAAAGATAAAATAAAATTTATACACCAAAAGGGGTTATGTGAGAACTGTTTACGTCCGGGACATGTGGCTAATGAGTGTAGGAACGGGCCTTGTCGAAAGTGTGATAAAAAACATAACACATTAATTCATACTGACAAAACCAGCGAACGACAATCACAAATTCCCACGTCGAAAAATACTATATCTCCTAACCTTTTAAATAGTTCGGTTGCATCAAGCAACAGCGATAATAGTAATAAAATCATACACAACTCCGCACAGATGAGCAATACTCACATAGACGTACTAAGCGCGCAGACGTCTGCATCGCTGCCTATACTACTGTCTACAGCGGTTGTTAAGATAGCTGATAGCTTAGGTAACTATCATAAGGCACGCGCGGTGCTCGATAGTGGCAGCGAACGTTGTTTCATAACACAATCGCTTTGTGACAAACTTAACATACAATTAATACAGTCCACTCATAAAATAAGAGGTATCGGCGGTAACACAATAACACAATGTTCAAAAACATGCGATATCGAATTAAAGTCTGTTAGCGAGCCTTATATTACGCACATAAATAAATGTCTTGTTTTACCGCAAATTACGTCTTCCCTACCGGCCGTGAATGTGAATATTGGTCAGTTTCGTATACCAACCGATATACAGTTAGCCGACTCAGAATTTTATCAAACTCGTTCGATTGATTTACTGATTGGTGCAGACATTTTTTGGGATCTATTATGTGAGGGTAGAATTCGCTTATCAAACGGACCTTACTTACAAAATACTAGACTAGGTTGGATAATATCCGGGCCTATTTATTCACAGAAATTAAGAAATAAAAATTATATTCATTGTAAGTTCATACAATCACTAGACGCGCAAGATGTAAGTATACAGTCTATAGACAAACAGTTACGTATGTTCTGGGAGATTGAAGACTTATCGGTAGGAAAGAGAGGGAGTGATGGATTGAGTGAAGAGGAGCGTTTATGCGAGAAACATTTTAAACAGACGACCACGCGAGACGTTGACGGGAGGTTCTGTGTACGCATCCCTTTCAAATTATCACCAGACTTTATCGGTGAATCTTTTAATCAAGCTAAGCGACGTTTTTTGGCATTAGAAAACCGCTTAAAACACAATCCTAATTTAAATAAAATGTATAAAGCTTTCATACACGAATATATGAATTTAGGACATATGACTAAAGTGCACACATACGGTGTTCTTCGCGAAAATGCAATTTCTACGCGATTGAGAGTTGTATTCGACGCAAGCGCAGCGTCGACTAGCGGCAAATCGTTAAATGATTTACAACTCATAGGGCCGCCTATACAAGGTGATTTAATTGCTATATTGTTACGCTTCAGAGAAAATAAATATGTTGCATGCGCGGATGTGGAAAAAATGTATAGGCAGGTACATATTGACAAATCCCAGCGTGATTTACAACTTATTATTTGGCGTGACAGTCCTAGTGACCCATTACAAGTATACCAGTCAAATACGGTTACGTATGGAACTGCGTCCGCTCCATTTTTAAGTTGCCGATGCTTAAAACAGCTGGCGCAAGATTGTGCTAACCCAATAGTGGCTAGGACAATTAGTGAAGACTTCCACGTTGACGATGGCATTATTTTAGCTAATTCTAAATCTGAATTATTAGAACTATGTCGAGAGACATCTAAAGTTTTAAAGTCTGGGTGTTTTCATTTGCGTAAGTGGATTTATAACTTTGAGCAGGAGGGTTCTGCATATATAAATGAGGAATCTAAAGAATTCTTATTAAATAATTCTACATTAAATAAAACATTAGGTCTTGGTTGGTACAATAAAAGTGATGAATTGCATTTTGCATCTAAGATCATCAACAACCCTAAAAATATCACAAAACGAATAATACTGTCTCAGTCCTCTCAAATATTCGATCCACTCGGCCTGTTGGGACCTATGATTATAACAGCTAAGATTTTGTTACAGAAGCTGTGGTTGCTAAAAGTTGAGTGGGATGAACATTTACAAGATGATATAGCACAGATCTGGAAAAACTTTGTTGATAACTTGTCAATCCTTAAATCATTACGCGTTCCACGTTATGTAATGGGTTCGAATCCCGAGCGCATAGAATTACATATATTTACGGATGCCTCACAAACCGCGTACGGTGCGTGCGCTTATATACGCACCGTCGATGTTAATTCATGTGTTGTCGTTAAGTTGTTATGCTCGAAAGGTAATGTAGCTCCGCTGAAGCCTATAAGTATACCTAGGTTAGAACTATGCGGCGCATTATTAGGAGCTCGTTTGTTTGAAAAAATAATTAATGCTTTACGGTCTAAGTTCGATAATGTTGTATTTTGGACAGACTCAACCATAGTATTGGGTTGGTTACGTATGCCTCCCAACTTACTTAAAACTTTTGTACAAAACAGAACCGCAGAGATCTTGGATTTAACAAAAGATAGGCCGTGGCGTCACGTTAGTGGTAAGGCGAACCCCGCTGACTTAATATCACGGGGTCAAAGTTTAGACTTATTGTGTGTCAACAGTTTATGGTTTGAAGGGCCGCAGTTCTTATATGATTTAAATTTGTGTGATACAAATAAAACAATACATTTGAATGATATGCAATTACCTGAGATAAAATCGAATCTAATATGTAGCTCGTTATCTAATAGAATTAATAAAGAATCTGTATTCTCGTTTGAAAGGTTTTCTCAGTTTAATCGTATGCAGCGTTCGTGCGCTTATGTTTTAAGATTTATTTACAATGCGCGTTATAAGAACAACAAGCGCACCGGGCCGCTTACTATTGATGAATTGAATGAATCTTTGTTACTATTGGCGAAGTATTCGCAGCATGAGTCATTTCTAGATGTAAACAAATTGCTTGTAAACAGAAAACCGATTAAAGATAACGGACTATTAAAATTAAATCTTTTTCTAGATAGAAAAAATATTATCAGGGTTGGTGGACGTATTTCACAATCATTTAATTTTGATTTTAATAAGAAACATCCTATTTTATTGTCTTCTAAACATCACTTTACACATTTATTATTTAAGTATGAACACAAGCGGTTAATGCATGCCGGGCCGCAGTTATTACTATATACTGTTAGGGAAATGTGGTGGCCAGTAGGCGGACGAAATCTTTCAAAAAGGGTAGTACATAGTTGTGTAAAGTGTACGCGTATGCGAGGTCAAACCGTTAAGCCTATTATGGGAAATTTACCTCAGGCTCGGTTAGATCCAGGTTTCCCTTTCTTACGATGTGGCGTAGACTATGCTGGTCCAGTGCTCATACTGAACCGTAGGGGTAGGGGAGCAAAGACTATAAAATCTTATATATGTTTATTTATATGCTTCACAACGCGCGCTATTCATTTGGAGCTTGTGAGTGATCTCTCGTCAGATGCTTATTTGTTGGCACTTAAGCGGTTTATTTCTCGCAGGGGTAAACCAATAGAAATATACAGTGATAATGGAAGAAATTTTGTTGGTTTAATGCATGATTTTGCTAAATTATTATCTGAAATTTCTAAAGACTTAGAAGAATACGCGACATCTCAAAGTATAAAATTTAAAGTGGGTCCTCCTTATGCTAGTCATTTTGGTGGTTTATGGGAAGCTGGAATCAAGAGTTGTAAGCAACACTTGCGCCGTGTGATAGGTAACGCGCATTTAACTTTCGAGGAGCTGTGCACAGTCCTGGTTGAGATTGAGGCTGTGCTCAACTCCCGTCCTCTCACACCTATGTCCACGGATCCGCACGATTATCACCCACTGAGCCCCTCTCATTTCCTGGTAGGCCGTCCATTAACTTCACCTGTGTCTGTTGACCTGAATACTGTTCCAGAGCATCGTCTTACACGTTATCAAAGAGTCGAGCAGATACGCCAGCACTTCTGGAGCAGATGGTCCAAGGAGTATATATCTGAGCTGCAAGTGAGGACCAAGTGGACTGAGCATAAAGGCGATCTACAGGAGAACACTCTCGTACTTATAAAAGATGACAATCAACCACCTTTAAAATGGAGAATGGGAAGAATTATCAAAACGTTCCCTGGAAACGATGGAGTCTCCAGAGTTGCAGACATTAGAACAGTGAATGGTACTGTACGACGGGCATTTCCAAAAATCTGCCCGTTGTTTTCAGAAGAGATGTAATGACTGTTTGTTGAAAACACATGGTGCTTTCAAGGCCGGGAGCATGTACGCGCATTAAAGTATCACGTCAGATGGAGAGGCTGTGATTGGTCGACGTCATCGCGAGCCGGCGCAGTGGCATCACGTCATCTTTTCGTCCCCTCTCTCTAATGTTATACATAGCTCACGCAGAGTTCGTCTTGTCACCACGCATGTAAAAATTTTAATTTGTTAATGATTGAAATAAAGTCACATTTTATCTAAAAGAAATAAAATATTCATTTCTGCGCATACACATTCTCATACTCCAAATTCTCCCTCACCGCACTGGTTTTCTCTTTAACTCCTTTGCTGTAACAGCGGCCCGACTGTGGAATGCGCTTCCTTTAAACATAAGGAAATCTCCGAACAAGTGGTCTTTTAAAAATAAGCTGAAATTGCACTATTTGAGCTCATCGGACACTTAACTTGATTTTTTATTACATATTTTATATCCGTATATTACTTTGTATATTTTTGTTTAGTATACTGTTCTTTATATATAGTTATATATATATGTGTGTGTGTGTGTGTATGTGTGTGTACATGAGTGTGTGTTTATTCATATATCTAAGTATATGTAAATATATGTATCTTTATTTCACTTGTGTATGTTTTTCGCCCCTGCCCACCGCCGTACACGCTTTTCCCACTAACTTTCTGGTTGACTGGTAGAAAATGCAATATGGCATTAAGTCCGCCGTTTGTACAGTTTGTACAATAAAGTGTAAATAAATAAATAAATATAATATAATATAAATATAGTATTTCTCTATTACAGTGCCGCATCACAAGCACACCCAGATTATGTACAGCGCATAACGTCGATCGTACCTTTATGTTCTCACCCCTATCGACATATCCTACATAAGTCCACATATTCAAAATATTAATAGTGTGTTAGTAACCATAAAACACCTATGTAAACAAAATGATGCAATAGACTACGTAGAATGCCATAACATGCTAGTACCGCTATCCGTCCGATATCAGGACATTATAAAAGAATATGAATTCATATCATATTTAAAATCGAAAAGAAATAAGCGAGCAGCCTGATTCGGTGGTATAGGAACTATATTTAAACACATTTTCGGTACTCTAGATGAGGACGACGCTTTAAAATATGACAGTGCCATCGAATCTGTACAGAACGATGAGAAGAAGATAGCTTCATTAATAAAAAAAAATATTTTAGTAACCACGTCTACGTTATCTGAATTTAATAAAATTTTACAAACAATTCAAATTAATGAAGCTAACTTAAACGTAATTATCGACAAACTCTCGGTGAATATAAAAAAATTTCCGTAATTTCTAATAAACTTCTTTTAAAATCACAATTAAGTTATATTCTTAACAGCTTAGAAACTTCGTTATTAACTTTGTCATTCCAACTCGAAGACATAACAAACGCTATGATATTCAGTAATCAAAACATCCAGCATCCGTCGTTGATAACACCGCAACAACTTTACCAAGGGCTCGCCGATAACTATAGGCACCTACCTAGTAATATAGAATTACCTATAACTTTAAGCATAGATTTAATACTCGTACATGTCATACTAAATGTATCTAGGTTAACTTGCTATTATATTAATAATAAAATAATTTTTGTCCTACAGATTCCATTAGTAGATACAAAAGAATATAGATTATATCATAATATACCTTTGCCAACGCCACATGACCCTGAAAAACCATCTTCTTATAGCACTATTATACTAACCAATAAGTACAAAGCGATGACCAAAGACAACCTAAATTATTGTAATCTAAATGATACTGTGAGTTAATTTCTATACACCTGTAAAGAAATTAACTCACAGTACTATATATGTAACATTATTAACGTGTATCCTTCAAGTGCAAACCCAACCTGTGAAAGTGAATTGATAACAAAAGTGATTAAAAAACTACCAGTGCAGTGCGAAACCAAGTTCATCCACGGAAATATAGACATTTGGAAATCAATATCGAACAATAAGTGGCTTTTTGTTCAGTCTCATTCAAGCAAACTCTCCGTAGATTGTTTAAACTCCCGAACTTTATGAGACGGATATCTTAGGAACAGGCATACTTACCTTGCCGAAACATTGTACAGCATATTGTAAAAACACTAGACTTCGATCTGAAATTAACGTTTTAAATGTTACCTCCAAAAGTATAAACTATAATTTTAATATTATTAATGACTCCTGTTGTAATTTAGAAAACGCAAATAAATTCATATCAAGTATGTCACCCATCCCACTGCTTAATGTAGATCTTGATAACTTAAGCTCAAAAAATAAAGAAATGTTAAATAAAGTAGAAAAATTAATTGAATTACCGCATATTATAAAATATGGGACACATTATTCAATTTTTAATATTATTATATTGTGTTTATTTTTATGTTTTATTACTTTTAAAATATATTCTCTATTGAAATCTGGCAGCAGCCTACGCAAATTTCTCCAAAAAAAGAAACCCGTTACCATTTCCGCGGAAAAAGATGATGATTCTCAAACAATTGACGATATTTCCCTACCTAAATTACGGGAAGTAGTTGTAGTTTAAGTAATTCATCCCTTTAAAATTCTGTATAATTATTATTTGATTTTATTAATGTAATACAATTTTAATTGAATATGACCTTAATATTTTATATAAAAAAATAAAAAATCTTTTATATCTCCTTCACATAAACTTCGAGAATCGACCCCGAAGTTTAGTCTTTTGTGGGTGGCTGTTATACCCCGTACATGTAGGGAAAAGAGCGTCAAATACCTCGGGGTCACGTTAGACGCAGCGATGTCGTTCGCTGAACATATAAAGAACGTGCGTAACAGGGCGGCTTTTATCGCAAGCCGCCTATATCCGTTAACTTGCTCCTCAAGCAAAATGTGCCTTAGGCACAAACTTCGCCTCTACAAGACATGCATTAGACCTGTAATGGCCTATGCATGCGTCGCGTTCGCACACGCGACGGGCAACCATATAAAGAAATTGCAGACGGTGCAAAATAGATTCTTGCGAAGTGCAACCGGAGCCGGCTGGTACCAACGCAATGTAGACCTTCACAGCGACTGTGAAATGCCCGTACTCTCTGAACAGTTCAGAGAAGTATCACGGCGGTTTTTCGAAAAAGCCGCGGTTCATCCAAACCCGCTGGTGGTTAAGGCAGCGAATTATCGATCCGACAAAAATGCGACCGAATGCAAACGTCGCCCGCGAAATGTGCTAGACGACACGGACGTCTCAGCACTCCCTGACCACGATACGGTCAGCCACGATCCGAACAACACTGTACACACAGTCAATAGTTTTAACATCACACGCACAACGTCGCGCGACCGCCGTAGAGAGCGGCGCGCAACTATCGTTAATAACACCGCGTACACTAGATACACCCGTGTTCCAGGGCGGTTCTCACCGCCCTGAGTTACCGACACACAAGTCGACAGTCCGAACGGAGGCCCGCAGTCTCCCTCGGACGGTCATTAGATGACTTAAGATAATTTATGGAGATATTCACAGTAGCGAAAGCACGCTAGCGAGCGCAACGGTCCGAATTTAGATGTTTAGTAGGAGTTTATATTTATGTATTTAAGTTTGGGTCAAACCAAACCTGGCACGCGGGCCCCGGGCCCGCGAGCACAGCATCCGATGAAGCTGTAAAAGCCAAAAGGCTAACAGCGATTACTTCACCGAAAACAAGCAAGCGCCGCACGGCTATCAACACACCGCCGCCGTCCCGTTTATTAGTCAATGAAAGATCGCGATCACATCTGAACACAATATACCTATTGTCGATATATTCATTGTCAGAAATATTAGAAAAGAGCCATGTTTCAGTCAAAATAATAATATCGTATGAAAACGAAAGTATATTCATATATAATGTGTGAAGTTTTGTACGAATTCCTCTACAGTTTTGATAGTACACTAATATACTATTATTATCCATTTTTAAATATGCTAATATATTTAAGAGTAAGTATAGATTTTTCGTTGTATAACAAGTACAATAAAACGGAATGATTCGAAAAAATAATAAACTTATATAATATGAATATCCCTGAGTATTTGATAATTTTTAGTTAGAACATTACAATAACAGTAAGAAGTAAATTGATTCACAACATATTTACAAAATGATGTTATAATACGAATAAGAAATGCAATATGACACAAAAAAGCAACCCGGATATTGTTATTTTCCAAAAAAAAAACAAATAAAAAGGAAAACATTTTTAAATAGGTTAAAAAGATCTCTATATATGAATATATAAGAAGATCAGAAGAAGAGTAACATGTATTGTCCCATTTTTATTTATTTTTATTATTACATGCTGCATTGGTCTTTTTAATCTTAGACACGTCTTCCAATGTTCGGATAATAAATACAGGTGACGTATCAGACTCTCGAGTGAGTACAGTTGCGTTCTTAATCCACAATTATTTAAATCCATTTTTGTTTGTAGCTTCACGGCAAGCGCGAAATAATTTTTTGTTACGCAATGTCAAATGTTCATTTAAGTAAATTTTATGTACAGGACTAAATATGCCTAATAGATCTGATTTAAGACCATTATGTAATCGAGAAGAGCTTATGACATTGTTCCGGAGAATTCGCGTAGATAACTTTACAATTATATTTTTCGGTCGACTGCCATCTTCCTTGCGAGCGTGAGGGACCCGATGAATTGCTAATATATCCTTACGGGAGACAAAGCATTTGATAGTATTTCCAATTGACTCGATCAAGTTAATTAAGTTCTCACCGCGTTTCTCGGGCACGTTGCAGACTTCGATATTGTTTTGTCTCATTTGTTGCTCCATAATCTCAACAGAACTAACTAAGCTTTGTATTTGATCGAAAGTGATATTATTTGGAGAAAATGTAAACTTATCCAAGCGTTTGCTGATATCGATCTGTTGTTGTGATAGAAATTCTACGGAATCTTTCAGAGCATTTACGCCACAGCCAAGTTCATTCTGTTTTATATTTAATTCTGTAATATTATTTTTTAAAATTGAGTATTCCGTACGCAAAGATTGAATCTCAGACTTAATTTCAGACGTGGATGAAGTTGGGCTTTTTAATTCGCTTATTATGGAGGTATTTATATTATCATTTATTTTTGATACATAATTGTCTAGCTCTAACCGAAATTGCGATATTACTCTGGTGATTTGTGTAGAGAATGAGTTTTCTAGCTTCTTTAGTGCTTCAGAGAAGTCACAGTCTGGCTGCTTCCGTTTCATTCTTCGTGTTATGTTAGGAGCATCAGATTCATTGTGCGAAAAGTGCGAAGGATTTGTAAGTTCTGGATTTGATTGGCACTGCTTACTTGGCGAACGAAGCATCTTCTTTTACATTCACTAGAGTTAACGCAATATAAAGCAGGTAAGTGCCACACACAGTACAGTTTATGCAATAGTTAGAAAGAAATCACTAGTACTTGCACTCAACTATGTACCTTAAAGCCTTGGTTTTAAAATATATTACACATAAACAAGTAAAGCTGACTCGAGCAACACGACCGTCATCGGTAAAGAATAGTTACGGTAACAAAACATTTTGACGACTATAATAAAATACTGACTGCCTGATGGCTAATTGAAATTGACATAAATGATAAAGAATGGCAAAATACATCATTACAATGGTTGGTGAAGCTAATGCGTCTACTTCATGCGGATGGTAGCTGGCGGGAGGAGACTCTCAAGGCTGCGGCCGAAAGCCGTGCAACGTGAGACCCCATACCCTTGAAGTGAGCAGTGGACTCACGACGTGCTCTGCGGCAAATTGCCGTGCTGACCTTGTATTGGATGTTGATGCCACACACTCGACAATCATAAACATCTGCAGTTGCAGCGGTCTGGCGAAGTGGTGGCGCGTACAGAAGGCTTATTTGTTATTGGGCCAGGTGCTCATAATTATTCGACGTGTGAAAACACGCATTGACATGCGAGACTTCGGTCAAAGTTTGTGCTTACGCACTAGCAAGAGGCCACGCCCTCTTTTTGCTGGTTCGCCAGTGTTGCTGCGGACTACAGTCCTTGTTCCCGACTTCTTGTCTGTGTCGGGGGGAGGGCTTGAGATGGACGGCGCTCACCGCACACGGCGGGTGTTGGCGCCTTGTGCCTTCCCCACATTTTTTAAACAAAAATGTTGGGGGAGCAATAGCTTGTAGCGGGTTATTAATAATTTAATGTAAATCTTATACAAGTGCGGAATAAAAATCTCAAGAGTTTAGGGATTAGTAATTAATTAGTATTCGTACACTGTCTTAGACTTGCAACTTCTCTAGTGAATAAGCATCTTTCCATGATACACCTAAAAGAACAAGTTACTATAAATAAACACAACGTAGATAAAAGGGAAAGGAAAAAACCTATGACGATCACAATTAATTAAAATATATCATTCAAATGGCCTAAAATGAAATAACCTTTAGAAATAATCTTGAAAAATATTAAGTCTGTTTTCTGGTCACGAAATTAATTTTATCAACGTGAAAGTTGAATAGTTACACGTTACTGGATTACAAATTCCGAAAGAGGTATGACAAATAACAAGATGTGACACGACCAGCTAACAAGGGAAGACAAGATGAAAATGTTTGCTTTCTTAAAAAGCTTTTTGATGATTTGCCTAAAATGCCGTCCCATTATTGTCGGGCATCAAGTACAAAACTTTATTTTGAACTTTTAAATGAAACCAATTTTACGGATTTTATCGCGTTTAATTTTTACTATTTACAACGCGATAAAATCCGTAAAATTAGTTTCATTTAAATGTGTAGTGTTCGCGTAAATATAAGAAATCATTATTTATTTTGAACTAATTGTGCGTAATCCAAACTATATAAGTTGTACAGTGAGAAATGTAGTGAACAGCAGGAGGGGTTTGTCTCTCGATGGTTATTCGATCAAATATCCACAGAAAAGAATCTGGACATATTTTTGCCTAAGAAAGACCAATGTGATGTCTGTTGTTCTTACAATGTTAGAAGCATCAGTGAAGATGTATATCGTGAACACATAATAAAGAAAGATTTTGGACCTCTCAAAGGCATTCGACACTGTCTCAATACCGATACTTCTAACTAAGATGGAAAAACTGGGCATCAGGGATACCTACTTAAAGTTGTTCAAAAGATACCTGTCAAATAGAACTCAACTTGTGAGAATTAACAACTTGATGAGTGATAAAACCTTTATCAATTACGGTGTGCCACAAGGCAGTATTCTTGGTCCTACCTTGTTTCTCATTTATGTGAATGATCTTTGTGGTCTTAAAATGAGTGATTGTAAAATAGTTGCCTATCCTGATGACACTGTTTTATTATTTAGTGCTTCTTCCTGGCAGGAAGTTACTCGATTAGCAGAGATAGGAGTTGAAGAAGTTATGTCATGGCTGAGAAGGAACTTACTTTAAACATCGATAAGACAAAGTACCTCGCTTTTATGAAATCTTCGTATAATCAACATATGCTTGATTCTTTTTCCATTAGAGCACACAGAGCAATA
Source organism: Luehdorfia chinensis (assembly GCA_019845155.1). NCBI lineage: Eukaryota > Metazoa > Arthropoda > Insecta > Lepidoptera > Papilionidae > Luehdorfia > Luehdorfia chinensis. Next base: position 15,704 of record JAHVAK010000121.1, read on the forward strand.
TTAAAGGTTATGCTTTCTAAGCCTTTTAGATTCCCTACAGTACAGTTGATCTGTGATGTGAGAGTGCTTTCTGTTCGTCAGCTATTTATTATGTAATGTGTACTTAGGGCTCATGCTCATATTAAGTGCGACTTAAAATTATATAAAAATACAATAAGAAAAGATCGCATTATACTACCAGATAAATTTTCTTCATCATATGCACATAGACAAGTGTGTTTTTGGGCCCTTACCTTTTTAAAAGAATAAGAAGTTTTATAACCACCGCCACCAGCGCGGGTAGGTTGGGACGAGTGAGTACCTCCGTGTTTGCGCGTACACTTGTGGCACTATAATATCTCCTGCGCAGTTGATGGCTCTCGACAGTAGTCGGCAGTTGTCGCCGTGGTCGAAATCGGCTAGGAGAACATCATTATCATGTTTAGATAACAGTTTTTCTTTTCTAAGAAGTTTTTTCAATTTTGTATTGGTTTTTTAAGATTATACAGTAGCCTTAAGGAAAACTAGGTATTACAAAGTTATCTAATTACTAGAAGACTCTTTGAATTGTGCAATTATAGTATGAATCTCATATTTTCAAAAGTACGATTATATATAATGTTTAAAGTATATACCTAGTGATGTTAGAAAAAGACTGATTGCGATATAATAGCAGATTAAAGTACTTATTAAACTTTTTATTGTTTTTCAATTGCCGCCGATGCAAAAGGACGTAAGTCATGTCATTTCAGGTAATAAAATAAGACAACACAACGTATGTCGTAAAATCCGGGTTAATGATTTTTTTCCTAAAAACTAATGATTCCTCATGTACTAAAACTATTATAAAGTGAATACAAACTATAAAATAGCTATTTATTGATGTCTATACAAAATTGTCACATGCTCCGGAGCAACTGCTTCAATTATGTTAACCTTGCTCGATACACAAAAGTGTTTATTACATTATCTTTTACATACTGTGTAAGTCTTTACTTTCATGTTCATAAACATCAATACTGCCACATAAAAGTAAATAGTTCTTCTACTTTAATACTCTTACTAGCGACTTATTTTCTTTACGAAAAATCCGTAACAGAAGAGCGACGACGCTGAACATTCAAGGTCAAATTCAGTAGTGTGCATTGGCGTAATTCCGAATTTTTTTTTACTGCTTTGTAATATCCCCAACATACTTTTCTCGAAATTCAGGTAAGTTATTACAATTTTTGTTTGTATTTTTGACAGATTATCGATTTTTGTGAGTGTAGAAATCGGCTAGGAGAACATCACATCATCAGCATGGATTTTGTGATGCGAGCGAAGCAGGGTATGCAGCTGTAGTATATCTTCGTTCCACTAACAATCATAATCAACATCAAGTTGCCCTTGTTAGTGCTAGGTCGCGAGTTTCTATCGCGAGTATTCTATCTAATACCGCGGCTTGAGTTGTGTGGCGCTTTGTTGTTAGCAGATCTCTTACGACTGCCCAAGAGCGTGTATCTACACAACAAGTAATGTAAAAGCACAACCTTTAACAGATTTCTGTTCCAGAGACCGGTATGCCATAAGGATCCAACACGAACAGGAACCGAACATGGTCATCGCTTCGGTATATATGCCAGAGGCCGATGTACCACCACCATACGACCTCACCAGGCCAGTACATCACTGCAAGCGGACTGGACTGGAGGTCGTCATCGGAACTGACTCCAATGCACATCACCCACTCTGGGGGATGGAAACAATCAACGACAGAGGTAAGACCCTAGTTGAATATCTATTTACAACAAACCTCACATTGATAAATGTGGGTTCTGAATCAGATGAATGAAAAAATGTTATTTATTTTATTCAATAAATAAATAAAATAAATAAAATTCGTCACAAGACGAAGTCGCACAATTATTGACCTAACACTTGCCACCGAAGGTGCGGCCGAACTCATCCATGGATGGCATGTGTCCAATGAGGCTTCGTGCTTAGACCACAGGTGGATTCTATTTGAATTACAGGTAATATTATATCAACACTCCCAAGACGTGACCCCCGCAAGACTGATTGGGTCAAATACAAGAATACACTTATCCCCAGACTTGCGGAGCTCCAAGTTACAGACAGACTGGAGGATACAACATGTATAGCAAAACAGGTAATAAGTCTATCCACTAATATGTTAGATAGCTACCACGAAGCTTGCCCAATGACCAATCCTGCTACGAAGCCTAGCAAAGATCCCTGGTGGAGTATTGAATTAGAGCGGAAGCGTAGGAAGGGCCGGAAGGCCCTAAACAGGGCAATGAACACATCATCTGATGTAGACTGGGACTTATATAAATTCGCTAAGTCCGAGTACAAAAAATGCATCAGGTATCGACGAACTGTGGGATGGCGCAAATTCTGCAGTAAAATAGAAACCTGTGAACAAGCAAATCGGGCAAGGAAAGTCTTGGCCCAACAAACCACCTCAGGACCTAGCACGCTCCGCAAACCCGATAACACATACACCACTTCGCCAGCTGAAGCACACTTTCCAGGATGTAAACTAGTTCAGGGAATAGACTTGCAAGAGGAAAGAACAATCCCAAACGACCATGACAGGAACTATGCTCAACGCATAGTAACAGAGGAAAAACTCCTATGGGCTATACGCAATTTTCACCCATACAAGGCGGCTGGATGTGATGGTATCTTCCCTGCTCTTCTTCAGTGGTGAGGACACTTGATAATTAAAATACTAGCCGTCATCATGCGAGCATGCCTGGCACACAGATACGTCCCGAAAGGGTGGAGGGAAGTGAAGGTAATCTTCATTCCTAAACCAGGTAAAAGCGACTACACAAATGCCAAATCTTTCAGACCAATCAGCCTCACGTCCATCCCGCTAAAAACAATGGAAAAGGTATGTGAAAGAGAACTGAGACGAAAGGCGCTAATAAACAAACCTCTGCATAGCAACCAACATGCTTATAGCTCAGGTAAATCGACAAAATCGGCACTCCATTTGGTGGTAAGCCAAATCGAGGAAGCCTTTTGCCAGAAAAATATTTGTCTTGGCACCTTCATTGATATAGAAGGAGCTTTTGACAAAACTATCTTCACCCGTATAGGCAACTCCCTCGTCAAATATGATGTGGAACCTGCCCTAATAAGCTGGATTATAAACACACTAAACAAACGAATAGTGAGAAATACAGGTGAGAGTAAAATGGCAATAACCAGAGGCTGCCCACAAGGTGGTGTATTATCACCACTCTTATGGAACATAGTCATCAATGACCTCATCACAAAACTAAATGTGAATCATTTTTATACGATAGGGTATGCAGATGACCTAGCAATTCTAATATCAGGCAAACAAGCTAGTACAGTCTGTGACCTTACAAAGGCAGCGCTACACATAGTAGAACGCTGGTGCAGGGAATATGATCTAACAGTAAACCCAAACAAAACTGAAATGATAATGTTCACTCACAAACGATTGCTGAATTCTTACCACCTACCAGATTATTCAGCACTGAAATACAGCTGTCATCAGAGGTAAAATACCTTGGTGTAATACTGGACAGCAAACTAAACTGGAACAATCACATAGAAAATAAGATCAATAGGGCATGTATCACTTTTTGGCAATGTAGAAGAATGATTGGTAAACGCTGGGGTTTGTCACCGAAAATCGTTCTATGGCTGTACAAGATGATCATCCGCCCAATGATTTCCTACGGAGCAGTAGTATGGTGGCCCAGAACGAATCTTACTACTGCTAGAAACAAATTGCAAAAATGTCAGAGATTAGCGTGTTTGGCCACAACAGGATGCATAAGAACAACCCCCTCACCAGCCCTTGAAGTCATGTTGGATCTGCCACCACTGCACCTGTATATCCAACAGGAAGCAGCTTTGGCGGCAATAAGACTTAAGACTCTGAATCTCTGGAACGACAACTTGATCCCAGACACCAATACCATCGAAGAAATGCCAGTTCTACAGGCTGTGTATGACAGGATCCCCAAACAATTTGTCTTTGATAAAAAGTACAAAATACAATTACATGAGGATCATCGCACTGAGGGACTGAATCCACAAGAACTCAGGATCTTCACAGATGGCTCCAAAACAGAGACAGGTGCCGGTTCTGGAACCTTCTCAGAGGATCTAAACATTCGAATAAGCACAGCACTTAGTATACACAACACTGTGTTTCAAGCAGAGTGTATGGGCATTATCGAAGCAGCATCGGCCATAGCAGCAAGGAAAGTTAATAATCATACTATATATAATACATTAATGCTACCAACGACTAAATGAGTAACCCTATCAATAAAATAACCCTTCAATGGATCAAGGGACACAGCGGATCTAGAGCGGACGAGCTTGCTCGGGGGGGATCCAACAGGTGCCGTGGGACAAGAGCCCATAGTCCCGCTTCCCTTCAGGTATGTTCGTACTGTTATATATATTAACTGTAATACATATAGCTGACACACCCTACCTTCCCTTCAAAGGGGCTATGTCATCATTCCGTACTTCATTAGATTAATTAGACTTAAGTTTAGTTCAGATCCAGACACGGTCCAAGTCAGACCAACTTGAAATCATCTATCTTAATCCTTTTTACTAAATTGTTATTAAGTGTAAAATAAAAGTTTATTTTTTAAAAAGGTCTTTTAATAAAGACTCATAACAAATTGGTGGCAGCTTAAGGGATTCATGTTCGAATCCTTGGTCGTCTCGGTTTCGTTAAAATAAAAATAAACTATATCCTGTGGAAAGTGACATTTTCAAATCTCGGAACTCGGTGAATAAAACTTGGCCGTGCTGAACTCTATCTACTCACCGTTCCCGCTGTATCCAACGAGCTCGTCGTACTTACCATTGAAACGCTGTTCCTGGTCATCTCTCGCCGTCTCTCGCCGCTACCATACCCTGTAACTACTTCCTGCTGGTGCCGCTGCCACTGCTGCTGCCGCTCACCATTGCCGCTGCAATCCTGTAAGATCATACCTGTAAGATGTCGCTGGTTCTCATCGTGCTCCTGTAAGTGTTAACATACTATATCTAGATTGCAGTGATAGTGCAAGACCATATTACAAATATCAGTGAGTGCATAAGGTATATCGAATAAAAAAAAAATCATCGAAACATTACTTCTATATTACAATTCTCTTTGTTATAATAATATTATTTATATATATATAATATTATTCATTTAATTTCTAAGTAAGAGCTTCTCAATCATTGCACCTGCGCTTATCAGTAACCATACAGTAACTCGTATTAAGTTACTTCGTTGGCCGTCTATTACACCGTATCGTTTTATAACAAGTTTGAAATCGTAATTATTTTATTATTGTAAAATGGCAAACAAAGAATCTTCTACTAAATATGAAAAGGGGGAGCCAATCCAAATTGGAGTATTATTTAAGTTTATTAAGCCTTTTGATGGCTGTCGCGAAAAATTAAATTCTTTTATAACAAACTGCGATAATGCGATTAGTTTAGCTTGTGAGTCGCAAAAATCTATATTATTTAAATTCATACTATCTCAATTAGAGGGAAAGGCTGAATCTGCCGTCGCAATTAAAGAATTTGACACATGGGCTTAACTTAGTGAATTTCTTCAAACACAGTTTGGTGAACGAAAACACTACGCACACTTATCAACCGATTTACAAGAGTGTCGCCAATTACCAAACGAACCTGTTAACCAATACGCACTACGCTTAGAAACATGCCTATCCAAATTATTAACAGAAGTTACTTTATCAAATAAAAGAAAAGCAGAATTACAAGGCCGAATAGCCTCAATGGAAGACCTTGCTCTCCATACATTTTTACTGGGCATTAAGCCTAACATTTCTAACCTAGTCCGTGGTAAAAATCCTAACCACCTAAATGAAGCTATTAACTCAGCGATATCGGAAGAGAAAATACAAAAATTGCTTTATAAACGTAGTCTACCAAATCATGCTCCAGTGTTACCTCGTCATACGCCTGATCATTCCTTTAGGCCAGCAATACACAATGTCAATGCTAGACCTCCGATATACAACCAAAATTCCGCCTTTTGCCGCTATTGTAAGACTCAAGGCCATACGATAGAAGTATGTCGAAAACGTGAATACAATAATAGCCGTTTTAATTCGCCACAATCCCCTTCTCAACCTCAGCCTCAGCGTCCTTTTAATAATAGAAACAATAATAACCAAAGATTTTCGAGGTCACAACCGGCGCGAGTGAATTTCGTGAACTACGATAATAATTACAACCTTCCCGAGCCTCAACCTTGCAATTCTAGTAACTCTGCCCAGTACTATTATTGCGATGAAAATAGGGACGAAATAGAAAATAATAATTTAAACTAAATAAAGGCTCGCGTAGGTGTTGTCCGGGCCCGTTTGCACACAAAACCGACACTAATAATCTCATTACTAATGAAATATCCTTATCCAAATTAGAATCCAAAACCACACAACAGGGTAACCAGCCCCGAATCGGAGGTTCACGCTATCCATTATATAACCATAACCATAACCAGCCCCAAGCAAGCGTCCATACTTCCATATCCAAGGACCACAAGGGTAACCAGCCCCAAGCAAGCGTCCATACTTCCAAATCCAAGGACCACACGGGTAACCAGCCCCAAGCAAGCGTCCATACTTTAATATCCAAGGACCACACGGGTAACCAGCCCCCAGCAAGAGTCCATACTTTCACATCCAAGGACCACACGGGTAACCAGCCCCAAGGAAGCGACCATACCACCATATCCAAAAACCACATGGGTAACCAGCCCCAAACAAGCATTCATACTTCCGCAAACAAAATCCAAAATAAATGTGAAAAATCTTACCCTTCAAATTCTTGTACTACTAAACAAACTGTTTACGAAATCACGTCTAATAGCTCGCATCGTTGTTTACCACACATTTCTCTAAATTTGCCTAACCTAAACTCCAATCGCCCACTTTTAATTTTAATTGATACCGGTTCTTGTGTTAGCCTTATAAAACGCGCTTCCATAAAATACTTACCAAATTTAAAGGACGAAATAATCCAATTAAAAGGCATCGATAAAGGTAATTTATCAACTCCTACTTTAGGTCACTTCAATTTGCAACTTTTTCCAAGCTCCAACCCTCTAATATCTTATCAATTTCACGTAGTAGACGACATAGTCTCAGTCCGTAGTTAGACGGTATTCCGAACACACGTACGCTCAACCTTTCGCGCATCGTTGCAATCGTATACGGTTCTCAAACCTTTCTATCTATCAAAATGTTTACTTGCTACCGTTGTAAAATAGAGGCTAGGGATGGTGTTCAGTGTTCCCTGTGCTTGAAACAATATGACTTTCCTTGTGCTGGGATAACCGAGATTGGTTATCGGAAACTAGGCGACAGGAAAGCAACGTGGAAGTGTAGCAGTTGCAAAAACACAGGTGCTAGCAGTCCTGTTCCTGGCCGTATGGGTCCCTCAACATCAAGTAATCTCGATAGTATTCGTGC